>VMBQ01008000.1:0-13293 GCA_007657795.1 Dreissena rostriformis
AAGGTTGCACCCATTACAAGCTGTTGTATAGCTAAATGTTTACCTTTGACTTTTTAACTTGACCCTGACGTCTAAGGTAGGGAGACCGGTTTTATACACAAAATGCTGCATCCGCATAGTTGTCATCGGTGGTAAGATTGAAATCTTAAAATGACAACGTTTAAGTCCAAACAAGCTGTTTTATGGCCTAATTTGGTCTGTAAACCTTTAAGTGTAATATTTACCTTTGATGTAGGGAGACTTGTTTTTCACGCGAATTGTCTTATTATGGTTTACATCGATTCAATAAAAACAGTCAACCAATGGAAAATCTGCTTTCTTAGCAATGTTAAATATGCAAAGATTTTTGTTGAGTATTTCGTTTATAACGCTTTTTAACAGTTATATGTAAAGATATTTTTAAATAATTAGTTTTTTTTTGTTAAATCACCGCACCAATACTGCAAAGTCCCCTTATGTATACATGGGTCAGCCCAGTAAAATCGGGCTGACCACATGGCTTTAAACTGCCTTTTACAGCAGAGTTTGTATGTTAAGCAGTGTGCTCGGGCAATGGTTTTTAACCGAAACCCCGAGGGTAAACAATTCCATGTACGTATAGTTTGCA
The DNA here is from genome assembly GCA_007657795.1 of Dreissena rostriformis. Lineage (NCBI taxonomy): Eukaryota > Metazoa > Mollusca > Bivalvia > Myida > Dreissenidae > Dreissena > Dreissena rostriformis. The sequence goes on from VMBQ01008000.1 coordinate 608, forward strand.
TATGGTTAAAGTTAGTTACAGATCCATCTTTATACGGCAAGGTTTGTGCAGGATGGAATTTCGAAGCTGTTTTAGGGCCGAATATACGTTTGACATCTTTCTGTCATCTTGACCTTTGAGATATGTAAATAGTTATTCCACGCGTCCAAGTCGTCTTATAGTTGTTGCCTTTTGTTCAAAGTTTATTAAAAATCAATCCATATATGACACAGTATCGCTGATTCCGGAATTCTGAAGCTGTTTTATGACCAAATTTTTACCTTTAACCACTTTGTTACCTAGACCTTTGAGGTTGAGGGACGGATGCTATAACCTTATAATGGTGGGCATTTGTGCAAATTAATATTAATTGTTAGCTGTGTCAACCTATAGACAATCCCATAATTGATAAATTGACCGCCGCCATATTGGCTATCACGTGACCCGCTGCCATGACGGTACTGAAGAATTAGGCAGGTTACAGCGTAATCATTCCGGATTTTCGTAATTCAGCCTTGGCAGAGTTGTCGTTCATGCGGGACGGTATACATACTTCTGGTGTCAATGTAATCAATGGGGGATATGCTAGTGCTGCATCTTTGAATGTCATAATTTCAGCATTGGAGTCAGTAAATTTTATTAAAAACAAGTTAATTAACATAGCACTTATATACGTAAAAGACTGGGTAAGAGCAAAAAGCCGGAGGCATTGGATTCCAACGTCTTTTACACTCGTTTGTTCGGCCCACTTCCAAGAGGGTATCCGGGAAACAACCGTTTTATTCCAATAACCAGTAGTTTATGAATTCGCACAGTAGGATTGAAAACAAGTGAAACATGAAAAAAAAATTGATATGCTTAACAGAAATAGCAGCACAAACTGAACTGCCCAAGTGGAATTTGTATGTACAAGTGCCTAAAATATTGACGATGAAATGATTGGGTTGTGATTGAAAACTTAATCTCGAACGGATAACACGTGTCGATCATAGCTAAAATTTATAAAAAAAATAAAATACTGATATTAATTATAATAAAAATAATGATAATAATAATAATAAATTAATAATAATAATATATGCCTTCGTAGTGTTTATCGGCGATATGTACTTCTGTTTGTTATTTTTAAGATCCTCCATTCCACCAATGATGGATAATTTGGGGTTTAATTGCATATTACAGCTTAAAAGTATAGCTAGACAATATATTTGTTGTTCTATGTCATGTTAAATAGATAGATGCATTATTTCGATCACAATCCTTGTGTTGTTTTCCGTCAATTTCACGGGGCAACACATACAATGATATTTCAATAAATTATCTTATGATCTAGTTTTTTAACGTCATAAACCATTTGTGACACTGCGTTATTTCTACAAAACTACTTGTTATCTGATTTTGTTGAACTAACAAGAAATTTATATAAAAAAAGATTAACGTCCAACCTGCGCAATATATTTGACCTTTGGTTTGGATAAACACTGACCAGGCATAACGAGTTAATCGGTACCACGAGTAAACAACAGAAGCGTTTCTGTGATACCGATGTTCTGCAATTAATCAAGCATTGTAACTTGTTTTTCGGATTCACTCAATCGGAGAAAGCCGAGAAGACAACGTTTGTTTTAATTTATAATAACAATTTTGAGGGACCGACGGTCTTGGTCAAGTGTCTGCAAACGATTTTTAAAACATAAAACTATAAATAGTTAAACAATTATTAGGCTCGATCTGTGAAAGCAAGGCTTAATGCATGTAAGTAAAGTGTCATTCCAGATAAGCCTGTGCAGCCCGCACATACTTATCAGGGACGGCACCTCCGCTTTATGGTATTTTTCGTTTAAAGGAAGTCTCGTATAAGCGGAAATCAAGTTTAGGCGGAAAATGTCGTCCCTGATTAGCCTGTCCGGACTGCACAGGATTATATGGGACGACACTTTACGCACATGCATTAAAACCCGTTTTCCCAGAGCGTGGCTCTTACGATAAATAGGAACTTAAACAACAGCAAAAGTCGGGACAAGCTACGAAAAGTTTGTTTGAATACAGTCGCCTCGACACTTGTACAAGATTGACATCATATTTACACAAATAATGTGTAGTGTTTCGTTCTAACATCTACACTACAGGACAGGAAAGAACCGTAAATCGCATCTAAAAAGCGAACACATGCAATGGAACTTTCTTCAAATCGGTATTGCTTGTGCTATTAAAATTTCAATATGGTTACATATATTTTTGTATCAAGAAAAATATGCAACCCAGGTCAAACGTTTATTTTTGTATTGAAATCCTTCTATACATGCATTATCACTATGATAACATCTGAACAATTAAATGCATTTAAAATTTGAAATAAAGCAGAAAAACACACACAGTTTGTCGACTCGGTAATTGTTTGAAAATCAGTTTAGTAAAAAAAAACAAAAAACAACAAACAACAACAAAGCACGACATAAAACATATTCCAGCGTCACGGGCTCAAAGACGGTCGTTTGCAGATCGGTAAATGTCGCTCGAGCTCGGCGCCGCTCGGTCATCGTTGCTCGAGCTCGGCTTTGCGAGTAACGCAAGGACGTTCGCTGATCGGCACCTGCAGGTGCGACCCAATGTCACGCACTCCATGTAACGCTGCCCGCATCGGCGCATGCGGCAACAGACTACCGGGTTGAAGGAGTGCATGTCCCGACCACCGGAAGTCACGGCAAAGTGGCCCAGTAGGATAGTTGATGCTATCAGAAGAAGAAGGACACAATTGGCCATGACTGAAAACCTGAAAGCAGAAAACCATACAGTTTCGTTGAAGTTATTTCGTTAAAGATCTTAAAGGGACTTGTTCACAAATGTATTAGGTTTTATTAATAACAATAACACGTAAACATAGTTGAATAACAAATATTGCCAACCCTGGGATTCGGACCCGGGACCTCCAGCAGCAAAAGCTTGTGCGCTACCATTGCCCCAAGCATGGTGTTGTGCTTTATGGCGAATTATAAGCGCTATATAAGTAATTATCGAGGAAACGCGTTACAAACGCTTTATTTGTTTCTAGAGTGATAACAATGTTTCACTATGGACTTATAAAGAAAACTGTCCCGCCCCCGGCGGCCATGTTTTTTTTTCAGAGACCCGAACCATTTCCGATCAAGGTGAATGTTAAAGACGCACGACGGACACAGGCGATCACAAAAGCTCACCTTAATCACGTTTTGTTCCGGAGAACTTTAAATGAAAAATAAATCGTACACTGCTTTAAGTTCAAACCTTTTGCAAACATAGTATATATAAATTATAAGGTTTAATATAATAAATCTAGGTCTTAAAAATGTACAAAGGCAATTAGTTGCACAATATAATAACGCACTAAAAATATTTAATACGTAGATATGTATTGAATACCTGATAGAATCGTTATATTCCTGTTTGTATTGATGCAGCTGCCAGTTAGCCAGTAAAGTGAGGAATCAACTGGTTGCCCATCGGATAATTGGACACGACTAGGCCACGGATAAAAAATATAATTGGTTCTTTGTTACTTATCCCCATTAATACTCAGTTAAGGTATGAAAATAAACGTCGTTTTAATTACGTCAAATAAAATGATAGGCGGTAATTGGCCAGTCAACTAAATGACCAGATACCCTGATTCTTTAAATCAATTTCCAATCGATTCTGAACTCATTGGAAATCATGACAATTTTGACATGCATCCAAACAGTCATGCCTTTTGTGCGAAAATCGACATTTGTTCCACAGATCTCACCAGTACTTATATAACTAACGGCTTCGAAATGCACTAAACATGTTTTCAGATTCTGTCCGTTTGTCTGTCTGTCTGTCTTTCTGTCTGTCTGTCTGTCTCTCTGTCTGTCTGTCTATTCGCGGTTTTGTAATTAAAATCGCTAAGCCGCTATGATATTGTGCATGTAGAGGAGAAGCTGACTAACTCTCATTATGCGTTGCTCAACATTTACATACGCTCAGCCTTTGGCTAATATCTTGGGATTCTGACAGGACTAATTACTGTAGAGTTAGCCCAACATCGATTGCGGAATAATTTACGTTACGGAAGACTAAATGGTTATCGAAATGGGGTGCAAGGTAGAACTAGTTCACCGTAGCATACCAAGCACACAATAAATACCTCTCGCACATACATTAAAGCGAGTAAATACCATCTGAATTATGTGAAATTTCTCCAAAATACAGATTCATTTAATACATCTATATTTGCCAATTTTCATTAATATCGCACATCATATAACTACTGTCACTATCGTAACGTCACTATACTCTATCTGACATATCTTGCTCACATTTTTAACGACGACGTCTAAAAAATAACATCCGGCGATTAAGACGTAGGTCACTCTCAATCCTCCTCAAAGAACTTCCGCTAAACACAATACACTTTCACAAACACTCACCCCATGAAATGGGATCGCCTTGAGGCTTTTTTTTCACACATCCTTTTTTTCATTGACGAGTAACTTAGTCGGTGCCGTTATTAGTTCCAATGATTTAATATGATAGGTTAAGATTTTGGACCATATACATGAATGATACAAATATTATGATTTTGAACAAGTCTCCGACAGAGATGGGATCAAATAGAAAAACATCGTTAATAACGAAAAATATATGAAATATGTAAAACAATTACATCGTTATTGAAATGGTTGTTTCGTAATAGTGATCAGGTTACCATATACACTGATTTTTTTCTTCAGATTTTCTATTTGTCAAACAGAAAACAATCACGATTTCTCACAAATAATTATGTTTCAAGTGTATTACACAATTCATAAAACATAAATAGAGAATAAGCATATTTGCGCATCGATAACGCAAATTTACCAATTTTAAATGGCTTTGGACATTATGATTATTGCTTTGTTAGGAATTCACTTAACGCTTTGTTGGATATGTTTTAAATTTCATCGGCGATTTCGCGGATCTTTTTTTCGGAGAAATATGCTTATCAATTAAATTCCCTATAACGTTCAAAATAAACGGAAAATAAACGGAAATTTCGTAACATATTTCGAACAATAAAGTTTACACATATAAAATCAGTGTTCCTTATTGCAATTGCCAAAATGTCAACGCTAGATGTGTTCTGGTAACATAGATTTAACAAGATATAAAATGCACTATTTTATTTTTGTGTGGCACAATATATTCCATTTGAATTTCCCGCAACGATATCTATTCATACGACACGCGAACACTACAATGGGACATAAACGTGTGTTGAATTTATTGTACCACAAACAAACAAAAAAGAGCATTTTGTATCGTGTTAAATCTATGTTACCAGACCACATCTAGTGTTGAAATGTTGGCTATTGCTATAAGGAACACTGATTGTTTATGTGTTAATTAACTTTATTTTACGAAATATTTAACGAAATTTCCGCTGATTTTTAGCGTTAAAAAGGCTTTAAATGATGACACTTTCAGGTCTGTTTCGTATCATTAAAAAAGTAGTGTAAGAAATACAAGATGCCGGTTATATTACTCGAATGAAGTACGAAACCGGGTTGGCTAGTTCTGTTGGTATAGCGCTGGACTACAAATCCGAGGATCGCAGGTTCAATTCTAGACTTTTTCATATGACTTTGATCAACCCTTATCATTTCACTTNCATTTTTAATTCATGAATTTCTATTGAAACAGTCAAAATACATATCAACATATTATACAGATTATGAGCAATGATGAAATAGCAGTTTTTTAACCACATTTAGATGACTTGTGAACGAGAACTTTACTAAACTGAAAACACATTTTTCTCGTGCCGATAGATATGCCATTAATATTCAAACAGTTAAAATACATAGTAACATATATTACAGATCTATAACAGTACATTTTTACATTTTTTTATACAATTCAGTTTTTTTAACCACAACATTTAAAACANCTTTACTGAACTGAAAACACCTTTTTCTCATGCCGATAGATGTGCCATTAATATTCAAACAGTTAAAATACATAGAAACATATATTACAGATCTATAACAGTACATTTTTACATTTTTTTTTTATACAATTCAGTTTTTTTAACCACAACATTTAAAACTTGCAGTTTCTCGGACTAGCAAACTTGATCCTGATCAGACTAAAATTTCCAAACCGGTTGCAATCGACTTAAGGTACCTTTTCCTGTGACATGGCTCAAATAATAGACTAATATAAAAGGAATGCATCTAATAACATAGACGGACAGACAGAAATTTCCATAAGCATATATACAGCCATTTAGATATGTGTGTATATATATATATATATACAAAAATGTTCAACTTCAGCAGATTAAATACATTAAAAAAGTTGTATTCTAAGTAAACACTTCTTTTAAAAGAACGCAAATCTGCCAATGTATCGATATACAGCTGTGACACAACTTTGTCATTGACGGATTACCTATCCATTTTCAAACTGACAGCATTAAGCAACAAAGTGTGGCAATAACTTGTTGTACCATATATCAGAAAGCTTTGGCAACATAACACTGTTGAAAGAGTGTTGGTCCCTTTCAACACAAACTACCAAAATGTCATCTGGGGGAACAAAAACAACCAGGTCACATGTTTGCATTCCACAAATATTCAACTGTCCTTGAATCTGGTAGTAATAGTCATGCTTTTCATATAGCTTGACTTTTTCATTGTCTTTCTTCAAATAGAATGACGTTTTATTGATCTGGTTCTGGATCGAAGTTTTTCTGTCAAATANCAAATATATATATATATATATATATATAAGCGGAAAAGATTCAAGCCGGACCCATAACCAACCAACCAACCACATATTTGATGTAACTAGTCCCCCTTCCCCATCCCCTATTCGTTGGCATAAGAGGAAAATTTTCCGAAAATTCTTTTTACTCTCTTAAACAAGTAAAACGCACTAAACCCTTTTTTTTTATTTGTTTTACATAGTCCATTTTAAACACAATTATATTTTGTAATGTATTTGTGTCCATTCTTTGCATTTTAAAAAAGGGGGCAACTATAAACCAAAATTTGGAACGAAAGTTTATTTTCTTTCAAAGTTTTTCTCTGTTTTAGGACAGCGGCTGGTATATTAAAAAAAAAATAATGAAAAAATAAACAAAACATGCAAATGTAAACGAACAGAAGCACCTTCATACATCTACAATTATTGCCCGTGATCGGGCACAGAAAACACAGGCTCATTAAAACAACATAATGAACACACATTAAAGAATGCACCTTTTGGATAAAAGGAAAGGGAATGGCTTACATTTATAATTACAATAGTTATCAACTGGAGTATGAATATTGATACGTATACACATCACATCTAATACATTTATAAACTATAATTTGGTACAATTTCAATTCTTATTTAAAAAACTATTTATAACACAAGGTTTCATGTTAATTCACAATAATTTACTTTTACAACAATTATGTCTAAATTCTGACTCAATTTGATATTAAATATTAGCAATTTCATTAGAAAAAGATGTCAAATAAATCTAGACAATCCACCTTTTATGTCCAATAAAAAAATAAAAACAAGCTACATTTTTATTTGATCTGAAACACTATATATTTGACCAAAATAGAGTATATTTTTTGTAAAAGTCCTAGTCAACACATGTACATATTCTTCATGTCAAGTATCAAACAACTTGATAAATAAATCATAAAAAATATTATAAGCGTTTCAATATTTTAATTATCACATCTTCACCAAAACCAAACTACTGGGGTAACATGATATTTAGTTGGATTTCGTCGTTTTGAACAGTATTTCAGTCAATTCATGCTGGTCAGTTAACATACACTTCTAGGCCAATCTAAGTAGATGACCAGTACTAAGTGCACTTACTTATTTCCATGAGTAATATTAGTACACAAAATTCATGTATTTTAAGCATATCAGTGAATGCCTCAAACAAAATAAATCAAACAAAAACATACAGATTGAACGCAAAGGATGTACTGGTTTACACAGCCTGGAACAAAAATACATCAACTCAACTGAAACAATTGTCCAACCTACAATAGTACTTGCATACAAACTAAGGCTGGGAAAATGATTATTAAAAAATGTATACAGTGAAAAAGGTCACACAATTCATACAGAAAGGTATACAAACTATAAGATAATCTTACTACCAGAAAAATAAAATCAACACAAATTGCAAAACATTAAAAAGGAATTGAGCAAAAGCATTGCACTTGTCCTGAGATGCAATTTATTTAGCATAGGTACACAACAAAAATCAAGTGAGATGCATTTTTTCAGAATAGCAATACAATAAAAATCAACGATAAATGAAATGCAATTATTCAAAATTATAGTAGCAACATGAATCTGTTTAAGAAAACACATATGCCTAATGGCAACACTACATGGCCCATTTCGGAGCAATGGATACTGACATAGGCAATAATATTACTTATCATTATCAGGCCTTACAGGTTGAGGTTAAAATGAGGTTGGACGCTATCGGCGGATTGTTGACAGTGACACATGTGTAAGTATTGAAGTGTTGTAGCAAGTGGTGTTGGTGAAAAATGGTAATATCTACTAAACAAAGACAAAAGTCATAGAAGGGTTTGATGATATGGGTTGATTGGAGAGGGTTATAAGCATAAATTATTCGATTATCAAAGAATTATAGCACCCCATTGATGCTAGACAAAATAGTTAAATCAACATAACCAGTCACGCGCTGTCTCAAGACAGTGCACTCAACTATCTTCCTCCTTTGATAGTGTAATGTACATTTTCTCTCAGTGACATGATATTATTATATATCTGTAATAGGTATACACTGTATTCAAAATTTAACCTGATAATTTAGATTAAGTTGAATGTGAACTAATACTATTGATAAGAAAACACAAACCTAACCTAAATTAAACATGTACAAAGGCTGCATTATTCTGCTTAAATGCAGATCAGGGTTGGGATTCTTGGTCAATGACCATTTATAATAACCACTAAGATATACATTGACATTTCAATGAAAATCTGAAGTAAATATAAAAATACTGAGTCATTGGGTGCAAATGGAAAATCCGAATATTTAAAGAACAAAAAGGGGCATAATTACTCTAAATCGCAGGTCGCAATTATAAGCCTAAGTCAGTGACGTTACCGCTTGTCCAGGAATATGAACTTACTTTCCATTGAATATCTGTAGTAGTTACAGAGATATGTACATATTGCAGGCAAATCATACCCTAAATTTCATCTTGCATGCGAACCTTAAGCAGACTTAAATGTGTGCAACAGGGGGCATAATCCTGCTAAAAAGGTGGTAAAAGTTATAAATATATATATATATATATACTTTCAAAATATGTTGCTCTGGATGTTAATCCAATTAATGCCATATTAATATATATAATTTATATATATCAGGTAGGTGTAGTGGATATGGCGCACCCCTAATGACTGGGAGATCTTAGGTTCGATCTCCAGTGTGGGAGTATTCTTTAGATCTCCCCCCAAAAAAACCAAGTACTGGTTCGACTGGAAACGGACTTGAAAGGGTCTCAATAAGCCTTTGGCTTTTTATGCAATAAAAGTAAAATAAATAGTATAAATATATATCAATATGCATTAAATGTGGCAAGATAATAATTCTTAAAAAAAAATAACAGAATATTGCCACCAACGAAAAAGATCTTTAATAAAAGCGACAAGCAAACAAAGAGATGGCAGCTAAACACAAGCAGAACCAACAACAAAGTACAAAATTCTTCTTAAGTCCATGTTGTCAAATAAAAGAAAATACCAGTACAATTATTTGAATGCACANAATGAAAAACTGTACAAATGTGTTACTATATATAGTAAGGTATGTATTATTTCTTAAACATCGCTTACACCACGGCAGCCCGGTGGAGTCTATCCTTGGGTGAGAACAGTGACCCACATACGTGTTCTGAGATTTGGAGCAGCAGCAGCATCCACCTCCCTCCACACTCTCCTCAGTCTTATTGCAGCAATACTGGTCATCGAAAGTATGTAAAGGAGATGTACCAGTAATTATTGGAGCCGCGTTCCTGGAAACTGCACTTAATGCGTATGCGTTAAATTTCATCCAAGCTTAGCCTGTGCAGTCCGCACAGGCTTATGTAGGATGACACTTTCCATTGTTATCGTATTTTTCGTTTAAAGGAGGTCTCTTTTCGACGAAAATCATTGCATGCGGAAAGTGTCGTCCCTGATTAGCCTGTGCGGACTGCCACGCTAATCTGTGATGACACTTTACGAAAATGCATTAAGCCCAGTTTTCCCAGAACGAGGCTCATAGTTACCACAACATTAAACATACGTACACAAATAAAGAATTGCAAGTAACAGAATGTTTAAGTGCCACTACTGTCTACACAAAGAACGCGTTTTCAGCTTGTCATGTGATCATCAATTACATGGAAATGATGCCATTAAAACAATTTAAATGTGATTATTAATAAAATGGACACTTTATCATTAATTACAGTGAAATGTGATCATTCTTAAAATAGAAACGTGATCATAAATAACATGGAAATGTGATAATTATTGAAATCTTTAACAGGTAGGTGGGCGATGAAATTTAAAGACGAACACATTTGAACTGATTGTCAATTGCATTGCTCCTTGTCCTGAGGGTTCACGCTTGCGGAAGATGCTAGTGAATGGAATCGTATCGCGTTAATTTTGTTTAACAACTCGCTTATTTCAAGCCAATATAAACTAACAGTAAACTGTTTGTATTTTGTATAGAACTCTACGGTTATGATCTTTCAATCCCATCACATTATATCAGTGGTTCAACTACCATGACATTTTGTTGGCCCACAGGTCTTGGATTCCTAGAAATACAACACTATAATGAAGCTTTTATTGCAAATGTGTGCACATTAAATTTGGGTCAATATATGTTAGGGGATTTGTAAAAGACGTATGAGATAAATGATAAGAATNTTCGCTTGAAGCGGTTCATGTCTTAATCTCATTCTTCAAACTGGGTTATAATTGTGTGATCAAGTTAAAAAAATAATAATTTCAACTCATACTTTTCGTTAATAAATGTGCATCTTTTTCAACAAAAAGTTAATATGTTACGCCAATTATTATCTTTCATATTTTGTCGAATGAGAATATTACGATTTACGAAGAAAATAGTGTTATCTCATCGGTCATTAGACTGTAGTTACGTTTTAATGTCACTCAATCTGCCCGATTGTCCGTCCGTCGATCAGGTTTTTTTTTATTCGACGCGAACCTTCGACACGTAATCTTAACGTTCGTATGTCTCGCTTCTAGATCTTCAACGGAACATAATTTGATAATGGAAGAAATAATGATTAAATACAGGCCTTAAAGGGTTGTTCGTATGTATCAGTTTTGTTTTCGAAATAAATCTCTGTGTGTTAAGACAGTTCCGATCGTTTGATATTAATTATCAGAGGTATATAATCTTTAAGTAAAAAATTATGTTTTAAGTAAATCACATATAACAATAATATTTTACTATGTTTCTTTACTGGAAAAATGTTTGGTCAAGAACAATAAATGTGAATGCTTTAAAAAAAATGTGATTAAAGGGACCGTAAACCACGAAGGACGAAACAAGAAAAGTTCTAAAATACCGTATTTTTTTTTACAATTATTAGTTTATATTCATCAAAATATCACGACTGGTACATAACATTACTTCAAAACAGTTTTTTTTAATGTTTACTTTATTTTTGTATTTATTTATTTTTACTGGGTATGTCTACCAGGTAACTACCAGTTAACTATAAACAACGCAAGTAGATTGATCATCGTCGTCACGTTGAAAACCCAGGAATGCAAATTGTGCATGCGTAGTGAATTGTATATATTTTATATATAAAATGATCAATCTACTTGCGTTATTTAAAGTGTGTATATCGTTGTGTCACCTATTTTCGCGATGTACTTTCGATTTAACATCGCGAAATTTTATTACCGAATATACTGAAAAAATGAACTTTTTTTCAAGTAATGTTATATACCAGTCGTGATATTTTAATCAAAATAAACTAATAATTGTAAAAAGATACGGTATTTTAGAACTTTTATTTTTCGTCATTCGTGGTTTACAGTCCCTTTAAAACTCCCATACAAATTACATGTACATATATTACAAAAAAAAGAAAGTATCAATTACAAGCAAACACGCGCAACAAAATTCGTTACCTTCTAGATAGATATTAAAATGATCGTTTTGTGTGATTATCAATGGAAATAGCTTTAAATGTATATCGTGTGTAATGCGGTTCTTCGATTATTTGAAAAAATACTTATTTATCAACATATGGTTTCAATAAGAGTAACATGTTAAGTGCTAAGGTCGGAATTAACCTGAGCTTGGATGTTAAACAAAGCATTCAAACAAATTACGTACGCAAACAAAAACATGATGAAAATTATTAATAAAACTTACATACGAGGTGTTAAAAAATATAGATTTATGTTACGACTGTGAGGACTGCAGAGGCTTATATGGGCCGACACTTAATGCATATGCATTAAGCCCGGTTTTCCCTGAGCGCAGCTCACTTAATTTTGCATCAACACTTTAGCAATTTACCCGTTGCAGTTATATTGTCGAAGTTCAAACACAACTACACTACCCGTATTGGGCCGTCCGTAAAGTACGTCATGCTCCCTTTAATTTGGGGAGGGGTGGGTGGGAG
>VMBQ01008000.1:21122-45699 GCA_007657795.1 Dreissena rostriformis
TTCCTGCTTGGTTTTCTCAACTTGTGCTTGTATGGCTGTTTTCATTTCCGCAACAGTTACAGACGCATTCTGAGCCCCAAAGTCAATAAAGGCTTTAACTTTATCATCAATAGTTATTTTCTTCTCTTCCAGTGCATGCATTGCGTGGTTCAATTTCGCATTCTCCTTTTCAATATGTTTTAACATTTCCTCAACTTTCGCGTTTGTTTCCGTTATTTTGTCAAGCGTGTCTTTCAGTGCAAACTCATTCCGGATCACTCGTTCCAGAAGATTTTCTTCGAAATGAAATTTGGAGCATACAGGACACGATGGTTCCGTACCAGACGCCGTCCCTGGAATGATCACTGCCATCCAAACTAAACATATGTACCACATACTTGTGATGTTAATATGCCACCCGATGCAAACGCTTCTACGGTTTTATGTTGAATAACAATGATATTCAGTTCACCAGTCGTTTATTTGATTTTAAAATGTTGATGCGTCTATGATAAGTAAATCTGAAATTATATTATGCCCTGGATATGGCTTCTTTTATATTGGTTTTTATTCCAGACTTTAGATCTAAACACTCTACACTCTATGGCGACACAAGAATGACATTCCAATTACACTGACAATGTTATGTATTTTACTTGTTTGTAGTTTACATTTCAAAATTAATCAAATCATTTTTGACATCGAGATCTCCAAACTGACATGTTCTATAAACATTGCTAAGTGACTTGAAGTGATGCGTCATGGAAACTAGCAGTACTTTTGATTATGATTTATTACCCTTCAAAACGGCAAATACTTTGTATTTACACGTTGTGTTAACATAGTCAAGGATCGTATTAATAAAGTGGTTGTACGTGCTGATACGTAATAATTGTGTTTATTTGGCTTTTATTTGAAAGACCAAAGCCGCCATTGTGCATTACTCGTTCAAGTGGTTATGTTTAACATTACAGTAGTGGTTTCTTAAATTTCACGTTATATTGAGGTTGTTCGCACCTATGATTGAGAGGTCCTATATTCAACTTCAATAACGACGTTTCCCGGTAGCATATTACTAAGCCGTATGTATAGTTCACCATAGTGCTTTCCCCGTTTGACATATACAATTGTATCCACAAAGACAACTGTAATTGTTCATAATACACAGAAAGTAGTTCGTTTGCTGCACCATCAGGAGATTAACCTCATTATACTTTACGTCCCTTTTTATTGCAAGGAACTAATTGTCAGACAGTGAGACACAAAATAAACGACTAGACAAGCCGCACACGCACATAAAAAACACACAACAAGGCTGGGGTCACCGCCTTCGAACGGTCGGTGCAAAAGCACTGGGCGTTTAAACCGGTTTTATGGAGATCAAAACCCCTTCGTCGCCCGTAATTATTCATTTAACAAGTTATTAAATACATACAATAGCATAACTTAAAAGCGTATATATGTAAATAAACCTTATAGCATCACGATTAAAATTAAATAGCAATAACAGAGAATACACCGGAACCGCAACTTTCTGAGGCACGTAGGAATGAAAAATAAATATCAAGTACATCGTAATCAGCATCAGCAGCAGCAACAGCAGCATTATCATCATCATCTTCATCATCCTCATAATCATCACTATCAGGCGCAACAGCTTCATAATAAGTATCATCATAATCATTAGTAGCAGCGGAAGTAGCAGTCTCAATTGTTTTAAATTATCACAATCATCATCAGCATCATCATCATCATCATTATTATCATGAACAACGAGGTAATTTTCATTTTAATTTCATTTCCTGCAATTACAAACATCATTATTATCGCCGTGCAATAATCACAGCACCATCAGAAGTTGACACACATGAAGATAATAATACGCACATATTTTATGGTTAAACGGACATATGGGCGGTTTTTCCCAAATTATATATCTTTGTATTTAAGCTCTTTAATTTATAGCAGATATGTACATAATACAAATGTTTTTTTTTATAGATAAAGTCCTTAAGAAACAAAATAGTATGCGAAACAAAAACATGTTTGTATGCACGCCTCTCGTGGGAATCGAACTCGAGCGTACAAAAATAGCTTACTTCAATGGAAAATTGTCAATACTTAAATTCCGTTATCGAAAGTCCGCATGTGTATAGCAATGCTTTTTATTCATAACGACTTCACAAGTCAAACTGATTATCCCGCAAATAATAAAGATGACCAATGGGACAATTGTTTATTGTCATAAAAATACAATTTCATTGAGCTTTTATCAAAATAAGACGCGCGTGTCAAGCAACACGTTAATGCAAATGTGTAAAAGATTATACAAGTTTTGAAAGTATAATGCCGTATTGACCGTCGATATGCCCCTTTAACAATACGTGTTTCTACCGCTGGTTAAAGTAAACGTTAGTCTCGTCTAGCAGTCGGTCTGCAGATATCTTACAGATACCTTTTTATTTAGTGCAGTCCTGATCAACGCCGGTAGTGGTTATGACGCTAGCTTGCAATCAATAATTCACGGCGTCTGCAGCTGGAGTGTACATGTTCACCGCGCAGTACTGGTATTATTAAATGCACAAGGCCTACATTCAAAAAGTGCACTGCAGTGATCAGCACACTCCTGTGGGGCTACACTGTGAAGTCTTCCTACATGTATTGTTATTACTACTACTATGATACTATGACTATGATAGTTATAGCGCATTTTATTTTGTCAGGAACAACTAGTTATGTTCCACGCACACGCACATAGACTGAGAGCTATCCCTGGTCAACGTGGTTGGTGGCTATGACCAACTTTGTTCAGCAAAGAAGTAAGATCAAGCCAATTAAAAATATACATTACACAGTCACTGTGACTGGCAAACGACTACTTTTGCATAATATTAATATTAGCATATTAAAATAGTATTAGTAGTATATGGCAGTTTTGTCGATCTCAGCAATTACCAATACAAAAGACAGCAAGTTACAACTACCATCTTTGAATCGGGCTTAGCTGTTATGTCTCTTTATAAACCCTCGTACACTGATTTTTTTTTAATCATAGCACACATCATATCCTTATATAAAAGGCACTTTCTATATGATGTCAAACTTATTTAAAAACAAACACAGCGTATATTTAACTGTATATACCTTTCTGATTGAATTTTTGGTAGTGTGTTATTATTTTCAACAATCCATGTGCGGTGAAAATTCCATATCAATACATTTGATTACAGTCTCGTTACCCGTGTTTATGTTACTTTGCAAATAGTTTCGGCGCAAATGTCTAAGATGATTCGTTATTTCCCTGTTACACTGGACGGGTTCCTAATTGTGACTTCAAAGACCGCTTTGAAAAACGCCGTAAGTCATTATAATAACGCAAATGGTGTTTTTCTGAAATAAATCCAAAACCGCAAACCATCACGGGCCGTGTTCTTTTTATTTGTTTTCTTCGCATGAACGCGTCGGTACTATCACGCACAAAACGTTTGCACTACGTTTATACATCGATGCTTCGGCGTTTACGCGGCCATCTTCAGCGACATCACTGCGTCCAAGTTCTTTTCGCAGCGTCTTCGACTCTACTGCGACTTTGATGTTTAAATTGCGACTGCAGTAAAATGATTACCGTAAGAACGTAGTAAGAACGCCAGGCCGGTGTAACGGGGGTATAAAGAATATGAAAATATGCTTAAATTTGCTCTCACATCTTACTATAGTTGCAACTGTTTTGACGAGCCAAATTGTATACTTCACAAAACACATAAACAGCTTGCTTCTACTATGTACATGTATTGTAAGCAAAAATATATGTACCATCGGTTATCTAGAACTGTTGTTGTTGTTGTTGTTGATGTTGTTGTTGTTGTTGTTTTTGATGTTGTTGTTGTTGTTGTTGTTATTATTATTATTATTATTATCATAAGTATTATTATTATTATTATTATTATTATTATTATGATTATGATTATGATTATGATTATTATTATTATTATTATTATTATTATTATTATTATTATTATTATTATTATTATTATTAGTATTATTATAAACAAAAAACTTGTTAATAAAAATAAGGCTAATATAACTGTTCATGTACAACACAAAAAAAGAATCCAGAACGTAGAACTGTGTAATAATGTTCTCAATACAAATATAGAATATTTGTTTCATCATGCTAGAAATGAAATGTGTACATAAACAATCATTTTAAATGTTCATAATTGCGCACTCAACAAATCAAGAATATGATTTCAAAATGACTTTACTCCGAAAAAAATCATTTTGCTACCTTTCATGACAGCTAATTCCTGCGCGGTCTGTTTAACTAGTGATTGAACGGTTGTTTTAATTTCCGCAACTGCTACATACATATTATGGGCCCCGGAGTCAATAATGGCGTCAACTTATCACCAAGAGTCCTCTCCTGCCCCCAAGTCCGTGTAGGGCGAGGTTTAGTTGCGCGTTCTCTTTTTCGATTCTTGTCAACGTTTCCTCAACTTTTGTGTTTGTTTCCGATATGTTGTCCAACGTGTCTTTTATTGCAAACTCATGCCGGATCACTCGTTCCAGAAGATTTACTTCGTAATGAAATTTGGAGCATACAGGACACGAAGGTTCCATAGCATACGAAATTCCCAACATGAAGAGTGATATCCCAAGTCCTAGTAACCGCAACATCTTCGACACAAAGAAAGTGCTCGTTTCAGTCGCTTGCCTCTCTGTAATGCGCTTTTCAAATTTATAGGTGATGCTTTTCATTGAAACCCTACATCAGTTTTAAACTAGAACAGACGTGACAATGCATTTCTATGTTTAACCACTTGTCTTGTTATATAATCTCCATATTAGACATATGTTCTTGAAATTAACATATGTTCAGTTGCTAAAGGACACGCTCAATACATTAATAACGTATTTCGATTAACATATTGTTTTAAGATTGCCTTTGACTGGAATTAATTGTCCGATTGTCTGCATCATTATCTTATATTTTCAAAATACGATATAACATCTGAAGCCAGTATGCTACTATGTTACACCCTAAATAACTATTACATCGCAATTATGTTTTATAAGTCAACTAGGATTTCGCAATTCCGATCATTATGTTAATTAACATTTGAATACGTTTCGAATACGTTTTCCTTATATAAAACACGTTTTTATATAAAAATGACCAGCAAGAAAATGCTTTGATATTGAAACGCGATCGGTGAACAATAAAGGTGAACGAAAAGGAACAACTTTGAGGTGAATGACGAACATTTGGTCTGAGCAACAAACACCTTGATTTCCAGTATACACAATTATACCGTTATACCTTTCGAGTCAATAATGGAAACGTGATGGATTAGTTCTCAAAACAAAACTCCCTACACATACACTAAACTTAACAGTACTCATCTCATATAAGATATGCGTTTAATTTTAATTGTCTCTACCTTCTTGCCTGATCCAACTCCATAAATGTGGATCGATGTCATTGCTATTATACAGGATATGGTATAATATTTGCCCTAATCCGCCGTTTGATTAAAAAGTTATAGAAACAAACAACATTAAAATGTGTTGATTAAGAATCTAAATCTGTTTGAGTAATCAAGACTCAAGCCAAAAAGGCTACATAATTTATTTGTAAAAAAATCGAAACAAAATTAAGTTGAATGTAGAATAACATAAATATTCGTTAATATTAAACGCCGGACGAAGCGTACAAGCTTTTGCAATCCATGCTCCAAACAACCAATTTACATATCGTTTGCGCGTATCATTTGACCGCTATCAGTTGAAACGACTAGTCGCTTTGTTATTGCTTGTTTTGTTTCTCTCATACTGAGACGGTGTGCAATATTGTTTTGGAGTTAAATGGAACTAAGTCTCACAAGCCACTCTCAACTTGTGAATATGAAAATAGCCTTTCTGACCAATATACCACTTTTTGTAGTGTTGGCCATGACATATTGTTCCTCGATCACAGTACGGCCGAAATGGCTTAACATTCGCCGTGGCGTAGTGGATATGGTGTCCGCCTAGCGACCGGGAGTTCACGTGTTCGATCCCCACTGTTTGAGCGTTCTTTAGATCTCCCCCATAGACACCAAGTACTGGTTCTAGTCCCAGGAAACGGACTCGGGCGCGTTTCAAATAAGTAGTCAGTACTTTCTATGCAATCGAACTAAAACTTATAGGTTTAAACTATGGCTTAACACTCGATTGAATGGACTCTTGCTTTAGTAATCGAACGTGCAATATCTGAGCTGAAAACACACCATATAAACCGTCTAAACATAATAAACATATTTGAATAAATCAATCAAATAATTAAAATAAACAAATTCAAAACTGCACTTTTCTAGCTTGAATATCTTTTTCTTGAAACCCAACAATTAAGGAGAAACTATTGTATACAGCTTAACATTAAATTACACAACCAGTCCATGTACAATTGTATCTTACGTACATGTTTACGACTTTTTACGGCTTCATCAGGATATATAATAAGGATGATCTAAATAGTTAACGTGATGATATCTCTTAAGTGTGTCATAGTATATTCCCTTGAAAAATTATCATTATGTTGCTCTGGTTTGCATCACACAACTGAGTTCTGAATGGTAATTTTATAAAACATGCACTATATTTTATTGCTATTTAATTAAAAGTAGTAAAATTTAACAATAGGTTGGTCTCAATTAACGTGTTTAAAAGTTTAAGTTTTTGATAATTAAATGATTAATTTATATGAGTCTATGATACTTTTTCATCCCGCCTTTAAAAAGTGGACATCCGCCACAAACGCTAAGATTTGCCACACATAAATAATGTTAGTCTTTGTACAATGCCAGAGTCTTTACGTTCATAACATTCGCAACGAACGCAACACATAACTAACCATGGCTTTGCTCTGATACCTCAGGCTTTGATACAAGCTGATGCGTGTCCATACGTTATTATACAATGCCTAGTGTTCGGTGTAAATCTGTTCACGATTTAACAATTACAGGTTTAAGCGAGTTTATACGGTCAGATCTCCAGATAGGATTACACGTGGGTCTAGTGGTGAGTTTCAAATTAGTCGACGATTGGGTCTTTCACTTTAATTGTAGTTTACCCGATCCGATACGATACTCACAAGCGGGTCCTCCAATTAGTGCGTTCTTGTACAAGTAAGTAAATACCCCTACGTTGTGCAGTAATCTTTGCGCTCCGTTACGATACGATGCGGTTGTGGGCGAAATGTCATAATTTAATCGATGTTAGTAGCGATAAACGAAACGACTTGAACCGATTCGTATCAATTAAGCCCATAGACTTTAGACTTAATTATTTCGATATATCATATCAGAAAGTGGCGTCTTTTCTTGGTGGTTATCGTTATGATGCGATACTATCATAATTGAGGCTGCGATTACAAGGCTGTATCCGTACGAGAAGTTAAGATTTGTACCGATTTGATCTGATGAGATTCAAATACTTTATATGATAAAACGATTGCCACTGACCCGAAGATTATATTAGATGTGATTGGATCAGTAATGTACTTCAATCGTGATGTGAATCGTGACATTGGGAACTGATCATTATATACTGAACAGTCCGACAAAAACAAGGGCATAAGCACAATCGATACTATACATCACTAAACCCAGGGTCCCCGTCCTGGTACACTCACAACTGCTATGTAGATGGTTCACAAACAAAGCAGGGAGTGACACCAGGACGCTTACGACAGACACGACGATGCACACGCTCTTCGCCTTTATTTTGTTGTCCAATGAACTCAGCGGCCGGCAAGTCTGCATTTAACGATGGAAAGCAATGACCGTCAGAAGAAAAATAAAACTTCGCTTAACAGACGAAGTCAATTCCAATGCGTATCCATACCTCCGGCAATTGATATAAGACACGGTGACGTTGACTTGACAGGTTCACGATGTCCATTGTGATGACCAGAATATCCGTGCATGTCTTTACTCGGTTATGAGACTGGACAAATATCACCAATGTGTAACCGGGCACGCCAAAGCCCGCGATAAGGAGCAGGTACGCAAACTAGAAAGAGTGAATCCATAGGGAAAAGTCCGCCTGGTTTTACGTCGTCCACAGGCAATGTTTCATTGTCCCACACCATGCTTGTCTTCTGGGGTGCCCTTAACATTAGCCTAACCTTTAAATTGACATAGCATATCGAATCAGAAATCACAGCAATACACATGTATGCATATGTAACTGAAATCGACACATAAACGTGGTGACTAAGAGAGACTGATATCAGGCTGGGGACGACACGTTTAATAAGGCAGCGATTCCTTGCTATTGACAACTCCATTGGCTTACGTCTCCGATAATATGGGAGCTGTTGGATGCCACTCTTAGTACCACTAGAAACAGGTGTGCAAATTTTAGTAACGGGGAGAGAAATGTTCGTTTTAAATTAGCTCGGAGTATATTGTTTTACACGTTTCAGAGACATATTTATTTACTATACTGAAACATTTATTATACAGACCCTCTTAAAAGATGTGCCCCCGTTCATGTTATGCTATTTATTTATTTTTAAATACCACTCTTTTTTTCCTCACATTTGTAAATGTTCTCGTGAATACAGACACAACAACGTGTTTTTTAGGCCATTGACGATGGTATAGAGTAACGTAAAAACATACCTCATAAAATATATGCTGAATGGATGATTGGATTAAAAATATATCAGTTAAAACAGCAATTAAGGCACAAAAACAAAGTTGAAAATTTTGAAAATGAACTAACTAAATTGTGGTGCAAACATAATGATTTTTATGAACGTTTCACAGATCGTGTAAGCACTTGCTAGTTAAAAATTGAGTACAGTTTTGTCGCACAGAAATTTGAACTCGAGCATCTGTCAAGATAAACCTCAGAGCTACGTGACGAACTTACATATTTGAAGTCCCAGAGCATGCGCATGAATCGTTATTTGTGGGAATGGACAAACCTGAAAATGAACGCCCACAGGATGTCGAAGCAAAATGTCGATCGTTTAATTTTGAAAGGTTGCAGCTAGCTCAAGACCTTTTTAACTCGATTGTCATCGAAACGGCGCATAGGATCGGAGCCAAGGTATCAGACCAGAATCGAAGCCGGAGTAAAATGATTGTCTGCAAATTCGCCAACTTTAAGGATAGGGAGACCATTCGCAAACAGGGCCGCCTTTTGAAGGACACGAACTATTCCATTTTAGAATAGTTTCCACCTGAGATCGTCGAACGCCGTCGCAAGCTGTTCCCCCAGTTAAGAGCCGCGCGTGACGCCGGCAAGAGAGCATGGCTAGCATACGACACCCTGTATGTCAACTGCACACTAGTGCAGCAGAAGTAACCGTTGTCAAAGAGTGAACTTGAGATCTTAGTTTGGAACTGCAACGGTCTAACTGGCGATAAACTTACTGAAAACGACTTTGCTGAGTTAATACAAAATAGTGATATTGCTATTCTTTCTGAATCATGGACTAATAAACCTTTCGAAATGGATATTGATGGTTTCTTATGCTATAATTTAAATCGCAAGTTTAGTCTCAGAAAATGTAAAATAAATAGTGGGGGCATTGTTGTTTATATAAACGAAAAATTGTCCGATGGTATTTCGACTGTGAAAAATAATTTTGAAACTATCATTTGGCTAGAAATTGACAAAAGATTTTCTCTTTGAATTCAGATATTTACTTATGTGGGCTTGATTTATGGTCTGATGATTCACCTGTTGCTAATATAGTTAAACGCTGTGTTTTATTACGAAAGGTATGGTAAAGTACTTATCGCAGGTGATTGGGATGCTAGAACTAGTGAACGTTCTGATTATATTCCTGTTGATTTTATCAATAATGCCATCGAGCTTTATTCTTACATACCAGATATGTCCAGTGGACGCTCCTCTGTAGACGAGGCATGTAATTCACGGGGAAATCAAATGATTGATTTTTTCAAAGCGGACTCGTTACGCATCGCTTACGGTCGAATCGGTGATACCGGCTCGTGTAGATATTTAAGTGAACAAACATGTAGTCAAATGGATGTAGCAGAATATTACCGAACGAATTCCGCGAATAGTTTTCAAACTTATTTAATGATATTAAGGCTACAAGTTAAGACGATGTCGACATGTTTAACGATGTTAATGATTTCAACGCAAATAACCCAACTATCATATCCTTAAATGTTTCTTTTACGACGGACGAGGTTTTGCGTGCAATTAAACAGTTAAAACGTAACAAATCTCCATGCACAGTTGAAAATGTATTAAATGAATTTATTATCGAGACGTCGGATATATTGATAGGTCATATCACGGATTGCTTTAACAAGATTTCGATTCAGGTCATTTTCCGAAAGCCTTGTCATATCGTTATATCATGTCATTACATAAGAAAGGGGGCAAAAACAACCCTTACAATTACAGGGGTATCACTTTGCTAAGCAATGTTGGTATACTGTTTACCTGCGGACTTAAAAAACCGTGTCGAAAATCGGGTCGAGAAAAATAAGATAGAAACTTATGTACAGTATGGTGTTCGGGCCGGTATAAGCACTGTCGATGCCATTCTTACAGTACAATCTTTATTTGAATATATATTATCAAAAACGTCACGCCTGTATTGCGCATTTATTGACCTCAAGGAAGCCTTTGACTCCGTTTATCGTAATGCTTTATTGTTTAAACTGTTTNGATAATGATGATGATGATGATGTTGATGATGATGATGATTATGATGATATGATGATCTTGATGAGAGGGCAGGAGATTCGAATGATGATAAATTTACCTGCAGCTGAGCTCACTTCCAATAAAAATCTTACTATAAGCAAAACGATCCTTCCTTTTGTAGACATAATTAATCTTGTTTTTAAATGAAAATATATATTTTTGTAATCGCAAGTTTCAATATAACAAAACATTCGAGTTTATTATGACTATGCAAATGCCAATAATGTGAGTGGACTGTTTAGCATATTATGATGTTATAAAGATAACGATGTCGAAATTAACCAATTGAAAAGCTCCTTTAAGATTTGCTGAAAGTATAGCAAACATGATTACAGTTGTTCTATTACAATCAGGTAATACAAAATATAATTATTTTCAATCACCAATAAATGAATGTGCCGTCGGAATGTTTTATTTCTATTAAACCGTGAATGCATTTCATTTTATAAAGTCGCTTCACATTGTATGTGTTAAGTAATATCTGAACTCACTTCAAAACATTATGAGATAATTAATGAAACGATCTGAAAAATAAGTCAGCGAGGAAATTGAACTTACGGTTTTCATACAGACACAGACTCTGACCGAAACTGCGTATGGACATATTATGCAATTTGTAAAGTTTCACTAAATAGAGATCTAACCACCCACTTGAAACAATTCACTCCTACTAAAATTCCACAACTAACATCGTTTGACAAATCCTTCCCTTACAGGTATCCATGTGACAAATGTGTACAGTGTTATCTGGAGAATATGGAAGTTCATATAAATTTCATCAATAGACATTATTGTGGCACTAAAATTATCAAACACTGAAGTTAAATACTTAAAAAAACAACAGAACAAAGTTTAATGCATTACGTGAGTCCCCTACACATTTACTGGTAATACAATATACACTTAGAGACTTTTCTAACTCAAAACTTTTATGAGTAAAGATTTTGATTAAACAAGAGGCCCATGATGGTCCTGAAGCGCTCACCTGATTTAACATACACCAATTGTTGAAGNGTCGGGTTATCGTAGACAAATCCTGGATCATTAAGCATCTTACTCATTTCGTCAATGAAGCTCACAAAGAAGCTAAAAGGGGGAAATGCCACATTTTTCACCTGTTTATACCTTGATGCACGAAGTTTCATTATGATTGGTATTACGCCTGCTGATGTGTCGAAGTATGACAGAAGGGTTGCATACTTTGGATTATCTTTCAGCGACTCGATTTCTGAAAGCAGATCGCTAAGCTCGTAGAGCTTCCGATTGTCACTATCAGTCAACTTTGGAAAACGTTGGAGACGTATTTTCAGAGCACTTTCAACCATCTCTGGTTGCCCGAATCTGTTTTCAAGTCGTTCCCATATCTTGATGACTCCTCTTTCGGGGTAATTGATGTTTGATGCCCTAATAGAGCTTGCATAGCCTGATGATACGGGGCCTAAAAACTTCACTAACAAGTCCATTTCCTCAAAAGAGCTTAGTTTGAGTTCGTTCGAAACACTTACAAAACTTGCTTTCCAGGTGGCGTAATGTTCTGGCGAATCACTAAAGTTTGTTAGTCTAGATAATATCAAATCCTTTTGCAGTAAGAACTGAGTCAATGATGTAACAATATTGTCGTTTTCATGTTCACCAGTATTGTAATATTCTCTTGGTGTTAGGAGCGCACAGGGAGGACGAGGCGTCGGCGTACATAAACCAGAGTTCATTACAGATCTTGCTTGTTCGTTGACGTACATCTCTGTTCGATCTGGTCCTTTTTGATCATCAACTTCAAGATGAAGCCCCAAGTTACTCAGATTTTCAAGTGCATCTGCCTCTGCCTCAGCAGTGGCTACCTTCTCCTCTTGCTGCAACACTTTCATGCTGGCCTCAAGTTCTGCCTGCTGCTTGAATATTTCCACTTGTTTCGTAATATATTGAAGCCTCACTCGTTGCGCATTAGCCTTGGCCCTTTTTCTCTGGGCCACAGAACTACTATTACTTATTCGACTAGATTTTCCTGAGGCATTTGAACCAACTGTTAGTGTTTCTAAAGCTTCTTGTTTCAATGTCTGTATTTGCTCTATTAATCTACGAACAATTTCCTTTCTGGTAATACGCGTGTCAAGATGGCGTCTCAGTTCATCATTACTATCTTTTGTTGAAGTACCCAAAAGAAAAGTTTCAAAGTTGTCACAACAATTAAGGTACTCATCTTGGCATTGTATCAGCTCTTGTTCGTATGATTTAAGAGAGTTAATGTCAGTAGGACAGTCAGAAGCAATTCCAATGACATTCTCAAGTCTCTTCCAAGCAGTTGCTAGTTTGGAGTGGTGNGTAGTAGTAGTAGTAGTAGTAGTAGTAGTAGTAGTAGTAGTAGTAGTAGTAGTAGTAGTAGTAGTAGTAGTAGTAGTAGTAGTAGTAGTAGTAGTAGTAGTAGTAGTAGTAGTAGTAGTAGTAGTAGTAGTAGTAGTAGTAGTAGTAGTAGTAGTAGTAGTAGTAGTAGTAGTAGTAGTAGTAGTAGTAGTAGTAGTAGTAGTAGTAGTAGTAGTAGTAGTAGTAGTAGTAGTAGTAGTAGTAGTAGTAGTAGTAGTAGTAGTAGTAGTAGTAGTAGTAGTAGTAGTAGTAGTAGTAGTAGTAGTAGTAGTAGTAGTAGTAGTAGTAGTAGTAGTAGTAGTAGTAGTAGTAGTAGTAGTAGTAGTAGTAGTAGTAGTAGTAGTAGTAGTAGTAGTAGTAGTAGTAGTAGTAGTAGTAGTAGTAGTAGTAGTAGTAGTAGTAGTAGTAGTAGTAGTAGTAGTAGTAGTAGTAGTAGTAGTAGTAGTAGTAGTAGTAGTAGTAGTAGTAGTAGTAGTAGTAGTAGTAGTAGTAGTAGTAGTAGTAGTAGTAGTAGTAGTAGTAGTAGTAGTAGTAGTAGTAGTAGTAGTAGTAGTAGTAGTAGTAGTAGTAGTAGTAGTAGTAGTAGTAGTAGTAGTAGTAGTAGTAGTAGTAGTAGTAGTAGTAGTAGTAGTAGTAGTAGTAGTAGTAGTAGTAGTAGTAGTAGTAGTAGTAGTAGTAGTAGTAGTAGTAGTAGTAGTAGTAGTAGTAGTAGTAGTAGTAGTAGTAGTAGTAGTAGTAGTAGTAGTAGTAGTAGTAGTAGTAGTAGTAGTAGTAGTAGTAGTAGTAGTAGTAGTAGTAGTAGTAGTAGTAGTAGTAGTAGTAGTAGTAGTAGTAGTAGTAGTAGTAGTAGTAGTAGTAGTAGTAGTAGTAGTAGTAGTAGTAGTAGTAGTAGTAGTAGTAGTAGTAGTAGTAGTAGTAGTAGTAGTAGTAGTAGTAGTAGTAGTAGTAGTAGTAGTAGTAGTAGTAGTAGTAGTAGTAGTAGTAGTAGTAGTAGTAGTAGTAGTAGTAGTAGTAGTAGTAGTAGTAGTAGTAGTAGTAGTAGTAGTAGTAGTAGTAGTAGTAGTAGTAGTAGTAGTAGTAGTAGTAGTAGTAGTAGTAGTAGTAGTAGTAGTAGTAGTAGTAGTAGTAGTAGTAGTAGTAGTAGTAGTAGTAGTAGTAGTAGTAGTAGTAGTAGTAGTAGTAGTAGTAGTAGTAGTAGTAGTAGTAGTAGTAGTAGTAGTAGTAGTAGTAGTAGTAGTAGTAGTAGTAGTAGTAGTAGTAGTAGTAGTAGTAGTAGTAGTAGTAGTAGTAGTAGTAGTAGTAGTAGTAGTAGTAGTAGTAGTAGTAGTAGTAGTAGTAGTAGTAGTAGTAGTAGTAGTAGTAGTAGTAGTAGTAGTAGTAGTAGTAGTAGTAGTAGTAGTAGTAGTAGTAGTAGTAGTAGTAGTAGTAGTAGTAGTAGTAGTAGTAGTAGTAGTAGTAGTAGTAGTAGTAGTAGTAGTAGTAGTAGTAGTAGTAGTAGTAGTAGTAGTAGTAGTAGTAGTAGTAGTAGTAGTAGTAGTAGTAGTAGTAGTAGTAGTAGTAGTAGTAGTAGTAGTAGTAGTAGTAGTAGTAGTAGTAGTAGTAGTAGTAGTAGTAGTAGTAGTAGTAGTAGTAGTAGTAGTAGTAGTAGTAGTAGTAGTAGTAGTAGTAGTAGTAGTAGTAGTAGTAGTAGTAGTAGTAGTAGTAGTAGTAGTAGTAGTAGTAGTAGTAGTAGTAGTAGTAGTAGTAGTAGTAGTAGTAGTAGTAGTAGTAGTAGTAGTAGTAGTAGTAGTAGTAGTAGTAGTAGTAGTAGTAGTAGTAGTAGTAGTAGTAGTAGTAGTAGTAGTAGTAGTAGTAGTAGTAGTAGTAGTAGTAGTAGTAGTAGTAGTAGTAGTAGTAGTAGTAGTAGTAGTAGTAGTAGTAGTAGTAGTAGTAGTAGTAGTAGTAGTAGTAGTAGTAGTAGTAGTAGTAGTAGTAGTAGTAGTAGTAGTAGTAGTAGTAGTAGTAGTAGTAGTAGTAGTAGTAGTAGTAGTAGTAGTAGTAGTAGTAGTAGTAGTAGTAGTAGTAGTAGTAGTAGTAGTAGTAGTAGTAGTAGTAGTAGTAGTAGTAGTAGTAGTAGTAGTAGTAGTAGTAGTAGTAGTAGTAGTAGTAGTAGTAGTAGTAGTAGTAGTAGTAGTAGTAGTAGTAGTAGTAGTAGTAGTAGTAGTAGTAGTAGTAGTAGTAGTAGTAGTAGTAGTAGTAGTAGTAGTAGTAGTAGTAGTAGTAGTAGTAGTAGTAGTAGTAGTAGTAGTAGTAGTAGTAGTAGTAGTAGTAGTAGTAGTAGTAGTAGTAGTAGTAGTAGTAGTAGTAGTAGTAGTAGTAGTAGTAGTAGTAGTAGTAGTAGTAGTAGTAGTAGTAGTAGTAGTAGTAGTAGTAGTAGTAGTAGTAGTAGTAGTAGTAGTAGTAGTAGTAGTAGTAGTAGTAGTAGTAGTAGTAGTAGTAGTAGTAGTAGTAGTAGTAGTAGTAGTAGTAGTAGTAGTAGTAGTAGTAGTAGTAGTAGTAGTAGTAGTAGTAGTAGTAGTAGTAGTAGTAGTAGTAGTAGTAGTAGTAGTAGTAGTAGTAGTAGTAGTAGTAGTAGTAGTAGTAGTAGTAGTAGTAGTAGTAGTAGTAGTAGTAGTAGTAGTAGTAGTAGTAGTAGTAGTAGTAGTAGTAGTAGTAGTAGTAGTAGTAGTAGTAGTAGTAGTAGTAGTAGTAGTAGTAGTAGTAGTAGTAGTAGTAGTAGTAGTAGTAGTAGTAGTAGTAGTAGTAGTAGTAGTAGTAGTAGTAGTAGTAGTAGTAGTAGTAGTAGTAGTAGTAGTAGTAGTAGTAGTAGTAGTAGTAGTAGTAGTAGTAGTAGTAGTAGTAGTAGTAGTAGTAGTAGTAGTAGTAGTAGTAGTAGTAGTAGTAGTAGTAGTAGTAGTAGTAGTAGTAGTAGTAGTAGTAGTAGTAGTAGTAGTAGTAGTAGTAGTAGTAGTAGTAGTAGTAGTAGTAGTAGTAGTAGTAGTAGTAGTAGTAGTAGTAGTAGTAGTAGTAGTAGTAGTAGTAGTAGTAGTAGTAGTAGTAGTAGTAGTAGTAGTAGTAGTAGTAGTAGTAGTAGTAGTAGTAGTAGTAGTAGTAGTAGTAGTAGTAGTAGTAGTAGTAGTAGTAGTAGTAGTAGTAGTAGTAGTAGTAGTAGTAGTAGTAGTAGTAGTAGTAGTAGTAGTAGTAGTAGTAGTAGTAGTAGTAGTAGTAGTAGTAGTAGTAGTAGTAGTAGTAGTAGTAGTAGTAGTAGTAGTAGTAGTAGTAGTAGTAGTAGTAGTAGTAGTAGTAGTAGTAGTAGTAGTAGTAGTAGTAGTAGTAGTAGTAGTAGTAGTAGTAGTAGTAGTAGTAGTAGTAGTAGTAGTAGTAGTAGTAGTAGTAGTAGTAGTAGTAGTAGTAGTAGTAGTAGTAGTAGTAGTAGTAGTAGTAGTAGTAGTAGTAGTAGTAGTAGTAGTAGTAGTAGTAGTAGTAGTAGTAGTAGTAGTAGTAGTAGTAGTAGTAGTAGTAGTAGTAGTAGTAGTAGTAGTAGTAGTAGTAGTAGTAGTAGTAGTAGTAGTAGTAGTAGTAGTAGTAGTAGTAGTAGTAGTAGTAGTAGTAGTAGTAGTAGTAGTAGTAGTAGTAGTAGTAGTAGTAGTAGTAGTAGTAGTAGTAGTAGTAGTAGTAGTAGTAGTAGTAGTAGTAGTAGTAGTAGTAGTAGTAGTAGTAGTAGTAGTAGTAGTAGTAGTAGTAGTAGTAGTAGTAGTAGTAGTAGTAGTAGTAGTAGTAGTAGTAGTAGTAGTAGTAGTAGTAGTAGTAGTAGTAGTAGTAGTAGTAGTAGTAGGATTAGTAGTAGTAGTAGTAGTAGTAGTAGTAGTAGTAGTAGTAGTAGTAGTAGTA
This sequence comes from Dreissena rostriformis, assembly GCA_007657795.1. Lineage (NCBI taxonomy): Eukaryota > Metazoa > Mollusca > Bivalvia > Myida > Dreissenidae > Dreissena > Dreissena rostriformis. The sequence continues at coordinate 38,109 of VMBQ01008000.1, forward strand.
GTAGTAGTAGTAGGAGTAGTAGTAGTAGTAGTAGTAGTAGTAGTAGTAGTAGTACTAGTAGTAGTAGTAGTATTTTGATTATTATTATCATTATAAATGAAGTGTGTGAGCTAATGACATGTGTATTGTATTACCCTTTAAAGATAAGTATGTGATAGCATGTACCCGTTTTAATGTTACGATATATTTTTGCTACCTAATTCATTGTGTCAATATGTTTCTCAGTTTATTGGACTCATTCTGCATGCATCTAGAATTACCATAGTAATCAAAGGGCCATCTGTTGATTGAACTCTTTTGGCACAATCTCATGCCAAAAGACTACGCTTATTGTATTTTATGGTTATTCATGAGATACGTGCATTTGTTACATCAGTACAATACCTTTCAACCCTTAAAACATGAGACTCGTTTGATATTTTGTCATTATCTAAAGTTTCTGAAGAGTTTGTGTGATTGCATTCTGCTTAAGCTGCTGGCAAGGCGTTTTTTTTCATGTAAATATTAAGGATCCCTTAAAGGAACGTATGGCCAAAGTTGAAGATGTTTGACACATTTAAAGCAGATAAATTTAAGATATGTACTAAAACAATTTGCTCATTAAAACTTGGTGTTATTAAGATTACCAAGAAATGTATCGTTATTTAGAGGTCCACGAGACTTCAAAATAATGAGGTTTTATTGTATTATGCTTCAAAAAACTATTTTTTTGTTATATAGTTAGAGTTCTTTAATGTAATATAAATGCTAAATTTTATAGATTACCTTAACAATGCTTATTAGAAAATTTCTCCTGATAAATTTTGTTGTATAATTTGAGATAGTTAATATGATAATGAATTTCCTTTACAGTGCTTACATGCAGTGCTTACATGTGACCCTTCACAAATTGCGTCTTAAGCTTTTGTCTGTAAATGTGTTTGCATGTGTGTGTTGGTAACACTTGAGAATGCGCAGAACGTTTTCCACATACCTCTGAAATTCATCCATAACATCTTTATTAGACTACACAAGGGTTATTAATTGATCTGATGTCAGATGTGTGATTTTATCGTGTAGGATTTTCAAAACAAAGCAAGATGTCAGTGTATTGAACTCGTACCTTCATGTCTATCAACACAAACATGATTTATCTTTTATCTTCATATGTAAACACACATCATAATGGAATAAAAAGCTGTTTTGAAGTATAAATATAGATAAACATGCTTGTTCTCTTATTGGTCATCTTTCTTCACTTAGCGTTCTGTATTAGGGGAGGTAAATGTCTGTTTTGTTATAAAGTAAGTCCGAAAAAATGATAAATCATATTTGAATTTTGAGTGTTCAAAAACATATTTTGTAACTATTTTTTTTCACTTCTTAATTCATTCCGCACACACATCAGTCATGCTTGCGTAGAATCAACCTTCTGACCATCTATATCTTAAACTAGTGAATTGGACCTAGCATCAACATCTAATTAATACCATTACTTTCATTTGGTTAACAAATGTTGTTTGTTAGGTCATGCAGTTTTGACCACTGTCAGTAACAATCAACACTGAGAAGACACAATCAGCATCAGAACCAACTTTGAGTGTATCTGATTTTGGTTAAAGAATACGTTGATTGCCATATCGCCAAGTTTTCAACACTGTTAATAGATAAATATTGTTTTCAGCTGAGTAAATATTATTGACATCATTTGAGTCACTTGACTGACAAGAGATTGACGAGGTCGAATCTAGGGCATAATGGGTACAATAGTGTAACATTCTTAGATAAAAATATTTGAGATAATGAAGTAATAGTTGTATGAAAATGAATCTTAATGACATGTTTAATATATATATATATATTATTACACCTTTTTAAAATATGAAATATCCACTGTTTTAATAACAAGTATTTCTTGAATGGGACACATACTCTAACAGCATTGTTTTTTGGAATATCAAATATATCGTTTCTGCTAAAAGTTCAACCTTTCAGTTCATAACGCATATATATTGTTCAGCTTTTCGTGCTTTAACATCGTTTTCAGCGTCCCTCCACTAACACGGCATGTCCATTATATATTAATCAGAAGAATCTTTCTTCCAGAATGAAGTAACAATAACGGTCGTTTTACCTTATTAATATCCGATAAATCCTCTCGTAAGTCTTCCGCGTGGAGACCAATGTCTTGAAAAAAAAACACTCACTTTGCTGATTGTTGATTTTAAGCTCTGACGGATTGCATAAAGAGATGTCAAAGGCTGTCGACCAAGGACTAATGAGACATGCATGCATGTTTGTCCATATCACCAGCCATTTGCTAAGCACACTTTAGTGCCCTCTTTTGAGTGTTCTGTTGTTGTTATTTCAACTGCATTATACTGTCATATTCCGGAAGATGTATTGCCCCTTTGGAGTTAGTTTGGAAGCATGCTGAAAACAATATTTACCCATTATCCATGAATCAACAGTTGACTTCCAATTAATTATTTAAATAAAATCGAGCAAATGCACTATATTTGTTGATGTGTGCTTATTTATGAGGTACATTAAATTTAGTAGTTTAGTCAGGCTATAGAAGAGGCGAGAAATTGATGGGGATTTTGTATGAGTTATATACTCAATAATATAACATTCTCCAGAGTAAAATCATGTATTGCAGCACGCAATTTATGTTTGCATTTTGATATGTTTAAGAAATCATTGATAATGCTTGAAACCTAAACACTAAATGCACTTTTCATCTAAATTTTAGGTTTCATTATTTAATTTGTGTCCCGTATATCGAGATAAGAGATACCGCTATGTTATGGCAATATGAGTCATACATTGCAGTTAAATAGGTGCGTTATGTGAATAAAATGTAAAATTTCATCTGTGCCAGCATGAGAGAAAGTTTATTATAATATGCCTTAATTGATTGCAAGGGACCAATCGCGAAACAGTGAGAAACGAAACAAATGTACTTGACAAGACACACATGTACATAACAAGCACACAAAAACACGAATAAAACTGGAACCACCGCCTTGGAATGATCAATGCAAATCAATGCGGGTTTAATCGGTTTTTAGGACCTCCAAATATCGCACTTAACCTAGATTTATTCAGAAAAGATTAAACAAAAAATAAATAAATAAACATTACCTTTTAACTATTCAATTGTTAGATCCAACCAGAGCATCAGAATGGTAACTTTCTTAAGCACGATTTACTTCTACACACGCATGGTTTAGCCTGGTAGTTTAGTGGTAGAGCGCTGAACTGCAAATCCAAGGTTTGCGGATTCAGAACCATAGTCCAGCAACTTTTCTTGTCACTTGTAAACATGATACATATGAACCACACACACACAGAGATTTTTTTTTCAAGTTATTATACTAGAAAAAAGCATTGCTCATCCATTCTCAATATTTGTGTGCAATCGATATCGCCAAGTCTTCACAAGTAACTAAACAATTCCGATCATTACAAACTATTATGACTAATTGAAAAACTATTGAATTTTAATCTCAACGATATATGAAATACATATTTTTGGACCACAATTTGACCGGATGTTGATTTTGTTAGGCCTGAATCATGCTAATTTGACATTTTCGATACAGTCGTAGTTGCGACAATATTTTTTAAATTGAAAACACCCTTGACTGTTAAATAACTTTCTAATAGGTTTGATACCATTAAGGCGCCATAGTCCAGATGCACTGACGGCGGGCAATATCTGAAATTGCTTTATTTTTCCAACAGGTATATACTTACAGACAAAAGAGGTATCGCCAAAACTGAAGACATGTTCATTACTCAACCATTACTGTTGCCATACTATGTGAGTTGTTTCAATATCATACACGAATATTTTTCTAGCGTTCACATCTCAGTAAACCCATACTCAACCAAATCAATCTAAACCTCTTTTAGAGTGTGTACGAAAGCATTAACTGACAAAAAAGCCATGTACATGACTGACATGAACGTTACCGTGTTATCGTCATTTCATTCGTAATATAACAAAGGTCGTATTTACAGTATGTCAGCTTTTTTAAACTTGTGACGTAGTTTATTAAATCGTTACCCCTTTATCAACTCCTGACAAAGAATTAAGTGGAATCACGCATTAAAAATATACAACCGTTTTATCACTTTCTCAGGGTATGCATAATTCATGTTTTTAGCTAACATTAAAATATGTGTATCTATAATGGTCTTAACACGAATGTATTATTTTAAAACCTTAATGTAAACAAAAACAATTTAATGACTGTATGTTAGCAAAGCCCATTATAATTATTTGTAAAGTCATGTAAGCTCTATTTATATGACATGTTCGATATTAAAATGTAACGAACATGACAACTCCCTTTCATCTTCGATTTACATTTGTATGATTGAACAGGGAATATTAATTACTCCGTGTTCAACTCATTAAACATATGCATTGGGATAACAAAACAAATAAACATTCAACATTGCTGTACAAAATATACATCATATCATAAATTGAATGCTTGACATGTTTCAAATATAATTTTCATGTAGACGAGTAAAACGAATTAGCATTACGTTTGCAGTGAATATATGGTCGAAAGAAGAACTGCATATTACATTTCAATAATTTCATTCGTTATGTAACACAGGTCGCATTTGAAGTGTGTCAGCTATGTTTAAACTTGTGACATAGTTTTTGAAATCGTTACCTCTTTTTTACTTATCATCGCACTTTTTTAGATAATACGTTTGTCACCAATCAATCACAATATTCTAGGTTTGTAAAATGTGTAATATTTAATACATATATTTACATGTCCGTTATTTGCCATACTGATACAAATTTTACGGATATGTTCGTCATTGACTGAACATTCTTTAAGAACATCAGAATTGACTATAAAGCTGTAAAATCAATAGGTCAATGTGTCACAATCATACTATTATAAAGATTAAACAACCTGTAAATCACTTGTTTTTATTTAACGCATAGTGAGCAATGAAAATTTGCCTTAGCAACAATAACGTAAAAATGATATTTTTTCAGATTTATTAGTATCTACTGTAAATAAGTAATGAATGGGTATGACTGTGCATTTGTAAGTACAAAAATATACCTTGTTTGCATAATGAAATTCACACATATGTTTTTCTTTTTCCAGGAAAAATGCATCAAAACAGCCTTGTATCTACATATACCACTGAAACGGACCTGTTTACTGTAAAAATGTATTGTGTTACAAGCTTTGGTTCAATTACTATGTTGTAACCGGTGTTTCATGTGTTTCTTGATAAAACATGTATATTTTGCTTCTTATATAAGGATCGTTATTCCCAAACTCGAATGTAGTAATTTCAAGATCTGTAAACTGTAAAAGTTCGTAGCGTCACTATTTTTTTTTAATATATTATAATCGGTATATTATTTGTTTCTCGATAAAGCATGCATGAATGGCTTGTTATATGAGGTTCGTAAAATTATTCCCAAGCTCGAATTTCGTAATTTCAAAATATCGAATTATTTATATTGTTAAGGCATTTCTTCCCACAAATATTAACGATGCATTTGTTGACTGTTGACAAGTATAATGGCTCAGAAAAACAAAAATACCAAACAGTATCGAATTGCCTAGGAATTTTCCTCCACAGAGCTTTAATTAGATAATATTTATGTAAGGGGTCACTAAGACAAAGTTTTCAGAAATAGGAAATGCTCGTTCTCAGGAATTTGTTGTACAACTCTACAAGAAAGTGTAGTAGACCCATGTACATTAATAGTCTTGATGAAGACAAGGCCCTGAACAATTTTAATTGTTTACGTCTTTATTCTGGTTAACATTCAACAATGCCTTTCCTTAGTAGCATACACAACAATTTGATTTTTTTTGTGTTCTTTATTTGAAATAAGAAGCAAAATCAAACTATAATTACTCAGCAAATTCCCCATTAACCTTCTAACATTTGATTCCATATTTTTTTCTCTTTGAACAGCTCTTGGGTAAATTTTTACGAACAAAAGAGTGTTTTTATGAAAGTTTTCATCATTAAGAATAAACTGGAAATACAAGAGTGTGTTTGGCATGGTGTGGACGCGCATACTGGAATTTTCTGAAAATGTACACTCAGTAGGCAAAGTGTGCATTGAAGAAGGACCTTTATTCAGGAAGAGTGTGACAACAAAGAATGCTTAATATTATATTAGACTCAAATACAACTGAAAATGGCAAAATAATAATTTAAAAAAAAACAATACCAACAAACTGTTTCAAATTTTCCTTATCAAAACCATTAAATCAGATATTTAGTCAAGATCATAAATGATACATGCAGTTGCAACCACTCGAGGATTACAACTAGTTAGTGAAATTAAGGTTTGTAAAAATGTCATGCATCCCTAAATCACTGGTCTATGAAGTTAGGAACAGCTGCCAGTGTCATGGATATGCAATTAATTGGTGTTGTGAGACGAGCAATCATTGCCTTGGGGCTTAGAAACGACAATTTCTGATATCATGTTGGTGGTTCGGTAACAATACATGTGTGAATATTTAATAACATTCTTTGATGCAAAGATAGCGTATCTCTTATTATGACGTATTATGTAATATGCTAGTTTGTCGTCGAAACCAGATTTTCCCCATATTGTGCCATAAATATTAATATTAATGATATTATAATGGATAGCTTTCTCGAATACTTATTTCAGTCGAGATATGTTATCACTACTTACAGAGTTTAACAATCAGGAATTATGAAAACAGCATGATGTAAGTAGTGTCAAATATAGAATTTGAAACTTGAAGGTGAGGCTTGCGTACTACCAGATGTCGATCAGTGTTATACATTTGTTAATGATCTATGCCTCAGTTAGTTAAGAATTAAAGGCATTTTTTCATTATTTAATCTTTAACTGAAAACCTATTCTATTGATATAAATTTAATACATATCGAAATCATTTGGCTGCTGACAGTTTAGCTCTTTTGTGCCCCCATGGTGATAAGGATTGATCCATTGCACTCGGTAAAGTTAAAAAGAACGAATAAAATATCAAAGTCATTTATTAAAAACTTAAAACAGTTCTGGAAAAATGCGTTATTCCATTAAATGTATTAATTGTCGGATATTATTGAAAATCTAGCATACACGCTTTTATATTAAATGTGATGTCATAAATGGTCGATTTCACAGAAATAGCAATGCGCGAATGCGAATAATTTCATAAAATTAAATATTCCCATGAGAAACAATGGTAAAAGGAACATCCTCATTAATATTTGAATAACAGAAAACCCATTATCCGTACATTAATTTCTGGTTAATACCCATGAAATAAAACCAACTGTAAGAAATGTCCTTGTTTGTGCCATCTTTATAAGGTTTCACGTCTTGTTTTATGGATTCGGTTACACCGAAGGAATATTGAATTTTGGAAGTCAGACAATACAATCTGTCTGCAGGTGATTACGTATATTCAGCTGACTTTATTCAGCTAACATGTCTTTATTTCGTTACTTAAATTGCCAGTTGTACTTATAATATCGAATTATTCCCTAATAAGAATACAGTTATCTACTTTCACAAGGTAAATTAGAGACTGGTTAATGAGACTTTCTGGTGCTATAG
>VMBQ01008001.1:0-40460 GCA_007657795.1 Dreissena rostriformis
GGGATGTAAACCGGGGCAGCACCGGGAATATATGTGACCGCGCAAAAAAAAATAACCACCGATCATCCCGGTAGTCGCCGGTCGACCGGCTCTATCAAACCGGGATGAACCGAGGCTACACCGGCAATAGTGAGACTTGGGCTTTAGTTTGGTATAAATTTAAATCAACACATCGCTTATTATTAAGTAGGTTAACCTTTATTTCGTGGCAGTTGTTTATGCAAAAATGGTTCATAACTCAAATGCTTTATTTTAAAATGTATAAACATGCATGTTAGCACAAATTAAAAACATAATGTGTACACATATTCATTTAATATTTTATTAAATACACGAATAGAAAATGCATATGTGTGACAAACACATAAACTACTACCAATACGTGCCACATATAAGTTGTTTTTATTTAAGAGTTATTGTTATTAACAAGTTTAGTACCAAAAGTATTTAAATTACCCTATGAAAACGTTAACAAAACGTAAAATTCAAACATCATACATAAATTGCCTAATTGTTTTCTTTTAACAAATCAATGTTTATATTCATATACATTCAAGAGCTATGCATCAAAGAAAAGTGAAAATAAACACAGATTATTCTATAGACACACACAATCAGATGTATTTTGAAACACCAAAACAGGCCCGCTTTTCACCGCAACTTGGTTGAATACCGTTTTAATTTCAATATCTTTTTTTCAGATCGTTCTGACATCGAACATATATGTGAATTATCATTTTTATTTGCATACAAATACCTGTTTTCATTCCGCGTGGTTATCAAACAACTGGGCTTAAACTCTCGTGGTTTGAAGTCGTTTGACACAGAAACTCAACAAGTTGTGTACTGGTCGCAAAAATGATTATTCACAATGCACACAAAGTGCTTACGTGAGAAATGACCGGGTGGACTTGAAAGTGTTTAAAAACTAGTGTACGCCTGTAGCACTTGCCTGAGTTCAAGTTACATTTGTTGGAAATATGACCTGGTGACCTGTTTTATTTAATGTATGTTAAACTAAAACATTATGACCAAGTTTTATCAAGATTTATCAAGGTCGCCGTGGCGTAGTGGATATGGTGTCCGCCTAGCGATCGGGAGATCACGGGTACGATCCCCACTGTGGGAGCGTTCTTTAGATGTCCCCCAAAATACACCAAGTACTGGTTCTAGTCCTAGGAAACGGCATTTCATAAGCCTTAGGCTTTCGATGCAATCGAGCTAAAATAAATTGGTTTAAAATAAATAAATGTGATTTGTTAATAAACAAAACATGTGACTTCTAGAGTAGTAATTACAGGTGTTTGTTAAAATTAGACCTGGTGACATATATTGTAACAAGATATTTACGATTAATAATATGACAAAGTTTCATGAAGATTTTGTCATTATAATCTTTCTAGAGTATCAATATTTGTTCAAAGATTTGACTTAGTTCACTCGTTTTGACTCTACTTGACCCAAATTTGACCTACATATTATCAAGATAAATATTCTGACTTTGTTCAACAGTGCAACAAATATTTCTTTTTGTTACCATTCTTTTGTTGTTACTCTATTATTTAAAACTTGACTCGTTTTCCTGACACACACAAACTATAGTATGAGCGCATGGAAGCCATTTTCCCGAAACGATGCAGTACCTGTATGTATGGTCAAACGCTTGATTTACACATAAACATATTCTGAATAATTTCATAATTTAACAACATTCGGCCCATCCCAATTTAGAAGTAACTTTTAAAATAAACACACATTGCATCTATAGTTGCACCAGTAGAAGATCATTCTTATCATCGCTTAAAGGTCCTTTATTTGAGAAAAATGACTAATTATCATAAATCTAGACACAGGTCAAACACAAAACAAAAGCAATCAACAAATAATACAACTGGAGTAACCGCCTAGGAACTGCCAATGCATAGCATAGCATTCGGGGTTACAAACCGATTGAAGAACTCCCAAACATTACACTTTGCCCTGATTCAGTCATGAAACATGTAACAGTAAATACAATTTGATCTTGTAGCATATTTATTCATATCGATCTGCAATAAAAATAGAATAAAAGAGACTACCCGCGTTATTAAGTCAAGTTTAACAACTCATTGGCTTACAACAGCACAACTTACTCCCCAAGGCACAATGACATGAAACTAAAACAAGTACATGTATTTACTACATCTCGTCTTTTAGTATTAAGCTTTAGACGTACATCTTCAAATAGTTTAATGTTCAGAACACCGTTATGCAGAACATGGTATTGGTATTTTTTCTCACTGTTTACCATAATATAAATAGTGTATACATAAAGCTTACATAGTATAAGTGTTATATAGTTAAAAATAGTTATGATTCTCTTTGATAAACATTGTCATTGTAAGAATGAAGAAAAATCTATACACTCAAATATACCAGCAGCACAATATTAAAATATTCTGGTATCATGGCTCATACTTTTTATTTATTTTTTAATATTTTCAATATTAGCATAATAATTAATAACATCATGTAAATTATGTGCTAGGCAACACAGTTAACTTATACGAAACAACATAAAGCTATGAAGATATAATGATAACACGTAAACAATATCGCTAAAAAATTAAACTTTTGCATCATCGAGAAAATAAAATGCTAGCATGGTAATCTGAGAAATTGTATCAGTCAGTTATTTTCCAAAGAAGTATAAGATGCTACTTGATACACGTTATCAAAACACCATACCAGTGCAATATTTCATTTATAACATACAGCTTACGACATTTAATTATTATTAACTAAATCGAATCACAATTCATACACCTATTGTGGCAAATTACTCTGCATAAGTAATTGAATACATTGAACGTTGCAAAATATAATATTTGCCAAGCAAACAATAACACATCGCCTTTCACTCCATCATTTTTTTTTCTCATGTCCCTAAAAGTCTAAGTAAAATAAACGGTATTGAGCGTTTGTCCTTGAAATGCCTTAGCAACTGTCTTAAAATAATTAAGATAGTAGTTTAATAGAGGGTAGAGTTCAACATTTTAATATCAGTAACAAGAGTTTAACCAACAACCTTTCTCACAATACATATATCATTGATCCGCCGAACATTTGTTTTAAAATATCATTTAAAGGGACTTGGTCATAGATTTTGGCATGTTTTGAAGTTTGTCATTAAATGCTTTAAATTGATAATGTAAACATCCGAACTATGTAGCTCCAGTATAAAACAAGAATAAAATTAAAGGAAGAAACAAAGTAATCCATATCGGGGTTCGAACCACTGACCCTTGGAGTAAAAGTTTAGCTCTTAAACTACTCTTCCATCCGTGCTGATACAGTTCGAGGTGTAGTTTATACTTTTTATAAGCAATCATCGTAATATTACGATAACAATATAACTTTCCAAATTATTCAATCGTTTCGCGTTTGTGACGCTTGATAATTTTCAGGTTTTTAAATCGTCAAAAGATGCATATTATTGATATGTTAGAGCATAGTAAATGTTCAGTATTACTGGTTCCTCGCAAATATCATAACCACAATGAAATTTTGCAGATCTGAAACAAGTTTTTTTTTTTCAATTTTGTCAATTTACCAAAAATTGAACAGGTCCCTTTAAAACTTAAAATATATATTATATATTTAATCAATCGAATTTACATCCACAAACAAATCCAGCATAAAGTTTTTTTATTCAACTGAAAAATTCCAACGTAAAAACCCCTATATTAACTCTATTACTATAGCCAGAAATTTAAAGCGATCGAAGTTCTAAAATCTCAAAAACCTACCATCCAATTTTCTCCTGTCGGAGGGTGTTCTGTCAAGTGCTTCATAGTCGTATACATTTCTTGGAAGCTTATTCTCATGGAAGGATTTTCGTCCCAACATTTGATCATTAGTTGGTAAATACTGTCCGGTGTATTCTGGGGTGCTGACATTCTATAGCCTATAGGACAGAAACATTCAAGAATAATTGCCTGAATTTGCAAAATTTCAAAATCCGTTGGCATAAACTGGCTGAGGTGCACGAATAAAGCACTGTGAAGAAATGGACAGAAACGTTAAAGACACATTTTAATATCAGTTTGTAGATACAGTTTGAGTCGCACGCTTTTTGTAGCGTAAACAATCGGAAAAACACATAAGTCAATATATGTTTCAACTATGGGCAGTACAGATAATTGATGTAAGTATTTTGGAGTGATTTAGTCACTTTAAAAAGATTTTCATATAGAGCTTTAGAGCTCTCCGACAGACTGGTGCAATGAAAATATCTTCGCTTCGTCGAAGGAGCGGAGGAGGGGGCATACAAAATATCATACCCTAAACATTGTTTACATATAAAACATTTTACAATAGCCTTGCATAGCTATTACAGCTTAACTTAAACTAATGCAACGAAAACCGTTTAATATGGATGAGACATCATTTTAAAACTTAGTACAAAATAATTCTCTTTTTTTTTTGGATGTTTAACGTTTTTTCTTAGATTTTTAGATATCATTGACACATATAGATTTTACCAGTTGTAACTTCCTCCCAAATTGTTTGGTTCGTCCATCCAGAATACGGTGCCAAACCGTTAGAAAATATCACCCACATCAGTATACCATAACTCCACACATCACACATTGTCGTATACCTTACTGAAAATTCAAAAAGATACTCGCTGATTTTTACCAATGATTAAGAACGTTATAACTAAACTTTTAGTTCAGATGCGTACGAAATAAAGGTCGAGTGCAAAGCACGATTGATATGATAACACACACACACAACATAAGAACCCTTTGTAGATTAACCACTGTTACCCACTCTTTATTTTGGTTAGAAAATAGACCGTGTGTCTTGTTTGAATTACAGATTAATAATTTGACAGTAAACTACGTTCTTATCAAGCGTACATGTAATCGAATATTCCATGTGCACCAAGCGCTTCCGAACATAATACAATAGCATATGTATGTCTTCCTAACGAAATAATTTTTAGAGAAATAAACATCAAATTATTAAATTAAATGTAAATAAAGCCGTTTTAGCAAGCTTGTACAATTTTCGATCGACAGGGACTACGTACAGACATCAGATGGATTACACACTATAGGTCTATGGGATTTTATACGGCGACAGAAGCCGCCTACATTTCCACTAAAATTGCTTGGCATTCCATTTGATTTAATCATTCCAATCATATTATTGAACAAATGCGTTGTTTTAAGCATTAACTTATTATTTCAAAAGTAAAACAAATCTCATCTCATTGAGTCACCGTTTTTGTTTTATAAATCTTTTTATATTGTACCAAGTATCTTAATTGTGTGACTCAATGAGTGCACATTCAACGGGTTTTAACACATCTTTACACATTTAGTCAAACACATTTCATCTAGAGATTCTTGAAACTGAATTATGTTTTATTAACTATGCTGAGTTTGTATTTGATATTACATTTAACAATTGCAAGGCGCTTAGAGATTGTTATGTTTACGATAAAACACAGTGAATATTGTCTGTATGTAACCCAGGCGGTTACGAAATTTTACAATATTAAACGCTCGCGAACCGTATAATGAAAATCGTGACTGGTCTATATATTCTTGATTGCCTCTATCGAAATTAAGGGACCTTTATCGGTCAGATCGATATAGAAGGATAAATGTATTTGAGGTACACTGCATTAGTTTATTATAATTATGAAACATGACCTTATAAATATCACCCGTTTAAGAATTATTCGATTCTTTGAAAAACGATACCTTTATAGTTTTATTTACCAAATTGAAGTGCCTCTGGCGCAGTGTACTTGAGTACTTGAGGTTCATTCAATATCGTGTTGTCGTCTTTCTCTGTTATCCTTCCGAAGTCGGCGATCTTCACAACACGATCTATTAAGCAATTTCTAGAGTGCAGATTCCTACAAGAGATTAAATGATCAACAACAGCAAAAACATCATCAATGCTATAACCGTCAAAATTCTAACACTGTTAACATAATAACAGTAGCATAAACATATCGACATAAAAGCCTATGAAGGATTAGGACAGGCATAGGACACTTCCTTTAATTAGCAGACACAAGTTGAATCATTAATGGTTTTATTTTTAATTTGTCAATTTAAAAAGAAATCGTTATTAAAATTCTGGTTAAAGTGTTAAATTCGTTTTGTTCAAACAAACATTAACACTCACAATATCCATTATAATGTCTGCCACCTCATTATTATCATAATTAAAAAAGGGTCATACAGATCACTTTAAACACTGCAACCCATATAATTACTATCTACATATTCAGTTAACCAATGACAATATAACCTCAACTGCACAAAACTCGAAGCCTCAATTGTAACCATTACATGCCACAAAACATCACTACCTCAGCTATCCACAACATGAACAAAAAAAATCGATATAATAAAACATTATCACCAAAACTATCATCCCTCACTATTATTATCAAATGCACCCGATATACCACAACCAACAACAACGTCATAATGCCCATACCATATGCTCCATCAGCAACAAAATACACGTTCTTGTCGTAACAAACAACACATGCCGCTATAGCAATCACCAACAATATCAGGAATACAAGGATGATACAACTCGAGAAACATTTTCAGGAATGAAACACCATCTTTTATTTCATGCAACGACCAACCAAAGACACAATACAGAACTAACAAAAATAACTCTACTGCCTCTGAGACTTTAATATTACAGCATTTAAAGATTTGGGGTCATATTCACCCACTCATTCTCAGACTTAAGAATAAAGAATATGCTTAGACTAAATAAAAATTAACATATTGTTCTTAACGAACAATTAAACTATTAAAGGCGTTTCATGCTATGCTACACTTGTCTTTCAAGTAGTTAAAGTAAATTACAATTTAAAGAATATTCTTCAATTTTAGATTTACGTGTAAGAATTGGTTGATGAATACCGGCCCTGTAAGGGAATACGTTCTACTGCATCCACTCAATACAGGTCAACCTTATGTATTATTAAACATACAGAAATGAAACTCAAGAAACATGATCATTAGATAAGTTTCTAGTATTTAAAAATTAAGCCGTAGAGCAGGACTAACAACAACTTATTAAAATCCAAACAGCCAGTATTTGCCAGAAACTACATTATCGCCAACACAACCTCCACAACACCAACAACCAGTGAAAAGCATTGTAAACAACAATACCTCAATTATCACAATAAAACTCAAACTCAAACTTTTTATTTAAGTAAATAAAGGCCACCGGCACAATAATACACAGTATACACAAACAACATACATTCACATAGTTGCCTTGTAACTGAGTGTTACTAACTTACTAACTTGTTACTAACCTTGTTACTACATAGATATACATATATCACAACTACAATATTCAATATCATTACCACCACCAACATCATCTCGACCACAAACTGCTTTCAAACTAGCGGCTTACCTGTGTATAAAGCCTTTCTCTAACAGATACACCATCCCATTCGCAACATCGAGGCACATGTTTGCCTTCTGTATCGTTGTCTGATGTTTGCCTTTTTCTCGTATAAAACTGTGTAATGAACCACCTGAAAAATAACTTAACGGTTTACATTCAATTCTAAAAAGTGAACAAGTTATTAACTGTTTTACCTGAAACGTATTTCACTATAGTACCCGTAATAAGGTATCGCGTCTAGTAAGAATGCTTTTCGTCTGCAATAGTATTTTGATTTTTTTTATGTATATTCAAACAACTGTTGCGGCCGTGATTTGAAATGTAACGACACAAGTTGAGCAACTTGTCAGAAAACGAAGGAAAACATCCAGATGACGTCATTTAAACATCACCCTACTATGTAAGTACATGTATTGCACTTCTTTTTCTCATTTCAAATAAAATATACAACAACCAAATCTTCATTTTCAAAAACTCATATGTTGAAAGTTTAGTGAAATAATGTCAGAGCCTTGTATAGAACAGTCCGCTGTGTGCATTGGTCCATCAGATACATTGCAGTCATATTTTTCTCATGTAACTTTTCAGTGACTTAGTAAACTGGCAGCAGTGTAGTGATATCAGCTGATAACAGTTGGTTTACTTTGTCCGCTCTGCACCTTTCAATCAGTGCCAATTCAAAGGTGAACATTATTATAAAAACAACTTTATAATAGTAGGGTTACATTAAAAAGAATGAATAAAATACAATTTTATCGAAAGGTTCTTCCCTGTGGTAATTCCTAAAAACGTTTCAGAAAATCTGATATTAATAATGGTATTTTTTATCATGATTAAACATAGTTTATAAAGTGAACAATATTGCAATATTTCTAAGCTTAACTATAAATTTGTGACGATTATTGGTTTTGATTCATCCTTTTTTGTTTTTGCCCTGTTTGTTGGTTTGTTTGTTTGTTGGTTTATATTGTTTGTGGCACAAACATTAACATTGGTCATAACTTTTGCAATATTGAAGATAACAACTTAATATTTGGCATGCATGTGCATCTCATGAAGTTGCACATTTTTAGTGGTGAAAGGTCAAGGTCATCCTTCAAGGTCGAAGGTCAAATATATGGGTAAAAATTGCTCAAAAGGGGACATAGTGTTTCTCAAACACATCACTTGTTATATGTGTAAATGTTGACGTCCCATTAATGTTATATATTTTATATAACCGTTTTTATACTGTTCCTACTGGTACGCTAGGTACAGTATAAAAACGGTTATATAAAATATATAGGTACTATTAAAGCGTAATAGTAAGAGAAATAGGAACAAGGCTAATAACCATGGTTGCAATCTCAAACTATGATACTCATAAAGTACCTTAATAAGTATGCATCATTTAGTTCTAAAGTAATATAAATAATATGCATTAAGCAAGAAAAAGCCCTTTTTAAAATAGACTAGGACCTTTCGGCGTTAACTGTGATAAAGTGTTTAAGTATAATTCGATGTATTTAGATATTACATCAGATAAAAAGATTAAACCACCAATTTTTCCATTGTTTAATCAATTAATGTTTATTAATAGCATTGATTATGACCTGAAATATTTGGTAAATATTGTACAAATATACCCATATGGGTATTGGCCAGGGTCTTCTGAGTGAGAAGTTAATGCTATAATTATGCAAAAAACATTTAAGAGTAAATAAACATTAACATCATAGTTTCACAATTCAAATCTAATAGCAAAAAAAGATCAAACATTCAACTTAATTTGCATTCCGCTATGGTTGGATACTTACAAGAGCAACAGAACTGTTACTTTCGGAGGCATGAGGAAATGAACCAATTTCAGAAAGGAGCATCAGACGGTTTGTAAAAGGCCAAATTACATATCTTACATATAGGATTATATATATTTATTCCCCAAAATAATGAATACTATATCATGGAAGTCTTATAGAATTCACAAAATATAATAAAAAGTGTATGTGTTAATGTTGCCTTAATTATATGAAATTATATTGTATTAGTGAATTTCATCAGAAATAAAGGATATGGAAAAAAAACGTATAGCCATGAAAAACTGAATTAACAAACAAGAATACATCTGTATATAGTTATAATAAATACAATGAACCAATTATATGATATTAACACATCAAAATGTAAACTTGAGTTTAAATCCCCAGTTCACTTATAATATTAAGAGTGTCTGCTAAGAATTTCTACATATTTAGGTCTTTATTAAACATTTAAAATCTATCTTTAAAGGTCGAAATCATACAAACAACAATTCATCAATGTGTTAACATACACTTTACGTGATCACCAATATAAAACCCATTAGTTATATATCTAATTATAAGAATGTTTTGTAAAACAAACTATCTGAGATAAGTTATTATGTAAGCTAAAGCTCAGAAAACTCCAAATGTCCAATATCTTGGTCTAAAAAGATTGTACATTAAGTCTGATTAATTCTTTTAAAAGACAAAATCAGTTATTCCTTGTTGTTAATGTACGTAATTACTTATGGTTTACTCGTGTATATTTATTTTAAACGTTATTGCGTATGTGTCCTGTGGAATAAATAGTTCGAATGAAAAGTTCTTTAAAGTATATATTTATTTCGCTAAACACCTTTTTTATATTAACATTATAAAACTTATTTGCAACAAATAATAATTTTAATTAAAATTACCCTTATTTTCCTTCTTAAATATGGATTGAATAATGTTCGGTTAAAAGGGGCTTTAAAAAGTAATTCTTAACACTACTATTAGAATAGGAAATACTTTTGAATCGGTTATGGTTCGAGGTAAGTCATTCCAACTGATGTGTTTATTATAAGTCTTAACATTGAACATATTTTTTTCTTGTGGACATCATTAATACGGGTAATTTATTCAGTTGAATTTAGTTTAAAAACATGACAGGCAAAAGTCAAAATGACGTTGGGAATAAGCCAGTTTTCTTATATAGAGGCCAAGAACTTTGGTGTTATTGGTATATCTAATTTAAACATCATCACAATTCAGAAAATAATCTCAAAACTCGTGGGCTTTATTATGGTATACAACGGGACGGACATACGACTTTAAACCAATTTAGCAAGATAACGAAGAATTAACCAATAATTTTAATAATCATTATCCGCACGCTTATAAAAGCGTTGGGATATTGTATTGATCTCCGCTATCTGTCCGTCTGTCCTGGACACTATCTCCTCCTATACTATTAGCACTAGAACCTTGAAACTTACACACATGGTAGCTTTGAGCATATGTGCGACGGTGACGGTGACGGAATTTTGATCTGACCCCTGGGTCAAAAAAGTAAATAAATGGGTAAAATGGGTACACAAATCATTTTACCTACAATATGCGACGCACCTGATAATAACTTTTGACCCAGATCAAAATTCCAAATAGTGCACCGTCGCACATATGCTCATAGCTACTTTGCGTGTAAGTTTCAAGATTCAAGTGCTAATAGTGTAGGAGGAGATAGTGTCCGACCACGCCCACCCCAAAATTTCGTTTTAACATAGCTTCTTCATTTTTTTACCAATTGACTTCAAATAATACTGGACATCTCTAATGACAACACGGTCTATCTCGACCATCCATGTCCACATTACCCATCCTTGGGCCACTTATAAAGGTAAAGGCAGCTGGGTTCTCGTCCTCTTTCAAATTTATCGAGAGGTCAGCGGGTACTACTTCCCCGTACCCCATAATTTATCGTACCCAATTTTTTTTCGTTACCAATTTTTTTTCGTACCCATTTTTTTTTTCGTACCCAAATGTTTTTTCGTACCCAATTTTTTTTTGTATATTTGTTTTCGGACCAAAATTTATTTTTCGTAGTTCCCAAGTTTTTTTCGTTCCAAATTTTCTTTCGCACCCAAATTTGTTTCGTACCCAAATTTTTCTTTAAGGCATAATTTGTTCGTACCCAAATTTTTTCGTACCCCTTTTTTTCGTACCCAATTTTTTTTTCGTACCCAATTATTTTTTCGTACCCAATTTTTTTTTTCGGCATAATTATTTTCGTACCCTAAATTTTTGTACCCAAGCCCTCTTATGACAACACGGTCTTTCTCGACCAGCCATGTCGACATTACCCACCCCGGGCCCTACCAACATAGGCCTTGCCCACCCAAAATTGCCTTTTAATATAACAACTATTATACGGCGTGGGGATACGCGTCGGCCTCTGCCGCGCCACTTCTAGTTAATTACGATTTCATAACGCCAGGCAAAGAT
Source organism: Dreissena rostriformis (assembly GCA_007657795.1). Classification (NCBI taxonomy): domain Eukaryota; kingdom Metazoa; phylum Mollusca; class Bivalvia; order Myida; family Dreissenidae; genus Dreissena; species Dreissena rostriformis. The sequence goes on from VMBQ01008001.1 coordinate 11,718, forward strand.
TTATTAATCAACAATTATTAATGCAGGGTAAATGCCCTTTTTGTGTGATGAAAACACGATAAAAAAGGGGAACAAAGCAAAAATAATTCAAGAAAAGAATTGTAATCAAAACGTGACCATATACATTGTTTAACACAACGTTACCTCACACCGCACGCAAAACAGGAAAATATGGAAAATAAAGTTGTTCTTCCTATTTATATATTTTTTTAAACTAAAAACAAAGTGAATTTTATTAAATATTTGTATTTCGAATTTTGTAGCTGCTTTTAATAAAACTTAAACCCGCAAAATATTAATATTGACAGAAAGATTGACAAATGCGCCGTGTTTGCATTAAAATGATAAACAGAAACAAAACTTAGTTTCGTGTGTGCGCCGTCTTAACCTTATGACAAAGTGATGCAGTGTTCCTATAAAACAGACTCTTGCGGCTTACCATAGAAATGTGAAATTATCAGTAAGTTTTATGAAGCTTATGAGCAATAGATTGTATGACCCATTGATTTAGATCAAATAAAACATCGGCAATAAAAAGTGGTATGCAATTCACCAAAACTGTTATCGATTGCAATAGCACACAAGGTTGGCGGATTATACTTCGTACCAGTTAATACACGTGAATCCATAATGTAAATATGTATATAATAAAATACGATAAATGGGAATGGAATATTAAAAGAAAACCCCAAATACGATATGTAGAATGTGCTTGTTTTTTTATAGTATGGAGTTAATTTGTTAATTATTATGTTATAACAATCATAAAAATTGACTATACCTGAAACATATTCCATTATAATCATCACAGGTTGTTTTTGTGCTGCAATTCCGATAAACTTTACAATGTTTGGATGTTCAAACTGCTTCAAAAATCGTCCTTCCTTCAGCAACTTATGTTGGTCTTCCAAATGAATGTTTTTGCATCTTTTGACAGCGACATTTTCTCTTGATAGTTTGTTTGTAGCAATGAATACGTCACAAACTTTTCCCTGTACAGAAAAACAGAATTAAGTAATATATTATAATAATATAAACTATCTTAAAATTTAATCTTCCGTTAAAAGATATGCATTCAAAGGGAATTGATTCCGAAAATATTGGTTTGTCTGCTTCTTCCAATAGGAATACTGGCTCCGATAATTGTAGTAATAAAGAACAAATAAAATAATAAAATATGGAATAAATACTATAATTAAAATAACAAGATCATGTTCGAAAGAACATTAACTTTCTTTTATGAAATATACGTTGTTCGTTCAGTTAAGGCGAACGTTCGCAAACGTTCGATAGCTGAACGGACGGTTAACTAAACACGTTCGCAATCATAATCCAGTATTTGCCATCTTTAAACGTGATCTTATCATTCAATGGGGCTTCATTTGAAACAACAGGTCAGTGGCGAATGTTCGCTGTAATTGCACACACTACTGTATAGAAACTTTATCAGCGGCCATAAAACATAATGCTATTATTTTCAACAATGTAAGCCAATGTGATTATGTTATATCATAAAGGTAATCAGATTCTTAATAATCTTAGTAATCAGAAACTTTTTAAAATAGTAAATCTTTTCGCGTGTGTACCACATTGTAATTTTATCAATTTTAACAATCAATGATTGCTCAGAAACGCATCAGTTATTTTAATATATGTCTATCTCAGTGGTGTTATTTTTCCCTGTTGTGTACACTGTCCTTTTATTAACTCATCTGAGAACGTAGTTCGTTATAATCAGTTATTGTGGTAGGCGTCCGTCGTCGTTGTGCCGTTTTGCGTCTGTCGTCAACAATTTGCTTTAAAATGGCATCTACTACTAAATCGCTCGGCGTATTATAACGAAACATTCGAAGGAATGATCATTGAGTGATTCTCTTTAACATTGCTCAATTCGTTCTGGCGAAATTCATATGTAGGTCAGATGGGCTAGACATAGATTTTAAAAGTGGAAAATTAAACAATCTATCCTCTGAAACAGCTTAGCTCTGAGGCTTAATGTTTGGTGTGAAACAATGTATATTGGTATTCTACAAATCTTCCCTAAATCATACCCTTTCGGTAAAAAAAGGCTATCCCCAGGTGTCCCCTGATAGCCTTTTATAGTGAATAATTATCTCCCAAAGGCCCTTTACAAATATTGTTCAAACCCTTGTAACCAAAACTAATCACGCACCTTGGGTCACATGATCAATATAGACTTATACAGTAAAACACTTAATAATATTTTGCTTTGAAACCTCGAGACTCAGATGTTTAATATTTGGTGTGTATCATCGTTTAGTGGTTCTCTTCAAAGATTGTTCAAATCATGTCCCTGGGATCAAAACTGGATACGGACCAGGACTCTAAGGATACGTATAGAATTAAACAGTAAATAATTGTATTAACTAGTAATAATACCTGGCAAAAAGATAAATTGACTTGAAATACAAACATATGAGCACTAAAGAAGACATTATTCGCTCGTAAAGGTGCTATTTGTTTTCATTTCCGTCACTGAATCGAGAATTTGGTGATATGATAAACAATATTTTTCCAATAACATTCTCGTTCTAGCTCATCTATGTACGAAATGTACATGGCAAGCGTTTGGAGCCGTCCTTTGTCTTTTCCTTAACCACCGGGCAAAATTGCATACATTTTCACAGGAACGATCATTGGGTTAATCACGTTCAACGCTGTCAAAATAATTCCGGTCTGATGCATATGTCAGTAATCAGAACTACAATATTTTAAAAGGAAAACTTCAAAAAACCTCTTTTCTAGAATCGCAAGGGTAAATGGTTGATTATTGAATACGAGTGTAACAGCGTAAAATGGTCGACTACTAGGTTTTTATCAAATCATATCCCTTGGGTAAAAAACTGGCCACACCCCAGTAGTCATGTGATTTATACAAACTCACAATAGCAAATAACGGTACACATCTTCTTCTCTCAAACCACAAGACTCAGGGATTGAAAATTAGGAATGTAACATCGTCTGGTGGTACCCTTACATGTTTATTTAAATCATGCCCCTGAGGTCAAAATTGGCCACATCCTTAGGGTTACTTGTTGTCATTATATGTAAATAGTGAAACTAAATAAATCTTCTCTGAAAATGCAAGGTTTAGACGTTTCATTCTTTATCATAGTATTGGGGTCCTCGTACCAAGTTTTTTCAAACATGCCCCTGGGGTCAAAACAGGGCACGATTTATATGGATTTAGAGCAAATAACTGTAATATTCTTCTCAAGACCGTGAGCGTGGGTTGTGGTCTGCGTTGATCTAAGAGGCATGGTTTTAACCAATTATGTACAGGACCTCTATTTGATATTTTATAACAAATATAAAAGGTATGGGACTTGTGGTTTCAGGGATATTATTTACTAGTATGTAAGTCTAAAAGTATTATGTGACCCCTGGGGCGTGATTTAAACAAACTTAGTAGCAGACCTTTAAACGATGTTACCTAACACATACTAAACCCCTGATGTTTGCGCTTTCAGAAGAGTATATATATATATATATATATATATATATATANTCATTTAACACTAAAGCCAACAATTTATTTGATATAAAACATCATTTAAAAGATTGCTTAACAAAATATACTGCTTCAGGTTCTTGAATACCCGCCGTGGTACAACATTAATTACTCCGGTGATCGATGCATATATACCTTCCAACGTACGGAGAAAAATGTCAAAGATCATACTATAATAGTTAAAACTTTTGGTTATATTTATGTTTAAAAATGACCTACCAATTACATGCGCTGTATTACAAACTGTACTGTAAACTGACAGACAATCAGTTGTAATTCCGATTTTTGAAATATCAGTTTCTTTCTTGACATTTTAAAACCAAATATAAAGTGTGATTTTGTTGGTGTTCTCTTCAATAATAAATACAGAAATCGGGGATAATTTGTCAAATGTGCTGTTCTGGCTTCTGACGACTTCAGGCTATTGTCCAGACCATGATGTTGTTTAGGAATATTGAGAGTTGTATACCTTTATGCATTTATAACTACAACTATTGTGCTAATGATTCGTCCTCGCTCTAATTAATGCGTAATATATTTACACAGTCAGGTGATATTTTTTTAAATAATAAGTAACCATATGCAGAAACATAATAGACAATGCCTATAGGTAATATAAGCTTTATTTTTGTATTTAAATAACATAGAAATACCATTTATATGGCATCATTTGAGCAATAAACCATAAACACTTTTATCGGCACTCAATCAAATAATGTCGTTTTATACGTAATTAATTGTATTATCTTAAAATGTTATATTCGCAAAAGTATTAAATGATAATAAAAGCTCACAAAAATGAATGAAAATATTGACCACACTTGGTTTTATTATACGCAAATACAACACTCTACCACTGGACCATTTTTGCGTTAACAGTAATTCCCAAATTATTGATGAAAAGCGTCACAAACGCTTTATTATTTTACCGATTTCGATTGATAATTACCCATAAGTTAATAAATATTTTGACATGTTTCTTAAATTAGAATGTATACCTTCTTTTTGGAATCAATGCCATTTTATAAAGTAGTCATTCGCCAAACTTTGAACACGTCCCATTAATAGGCAGACGTGACGAATTGTTTGTGTGAATGATAATAAAAATCATTAAAATTAGTCAGCAATATATTAATGAATTGAATATATGTCAATATATTTGTCAAGCATATGTATTTAAATAAATTTTGAAGGTTCTAACAATGAGAGATATGTCTCAGCAGACGTATCTTCGCACGTACATGTCGCTGGAGCGACTCACAGACCTTATGACGCTTCTCCATTTTCACAGACATTTATTGAACAGATGAGATTAACTAAAAAAAAATAGTTTTTAGCGTAAAAGAGTCGCGTTTGAGCGCGTAAACACGTGTGCTTGTGTTGGATTGTAATCATTTTGTCGCATTGCTGTTTTTGTTAATAATTTCAGATTTTAAATTAATAATGTGTGAATCAGTTCAAGGTTATGGTTATCAAATAAAATAGCAAAACTAAGCCATATATATGGGTACTTTTGTATCGAATGGTTCAATGTAAGCTACTCCCTGAATCTACTTGATGAACCATTCACTTACGTCGTAAAGTTTTTGTCGAAGTAGAAAGTCATCATTGTTTAGTTGCCAAGCGTTCCGTGTAATCGGTTTTAGCAAAATGGTTCCGCATTTTGTAGAGACCTGTTTCTTTGTCTCTACGTGATGATTAACCATCTCTTGAATTGTAGCAAAGACATCTCCTTCGATTGTCCAGCCATTCTATAGAGTGATAACAATAAAATAGGCATTCATAAGAGAGTTGTTTTTATCTCAACGACATCTGAATAAGGCGTTCTACACTAGACTTGGGTTAATATTCCATTTATAATTCTTATAAATCATACACTGTTTTGTAATAATTATGGATATCCGGATGGACGTACAGACGGATAGTTTGACTCCTATACTCCATTTTCTGTGAATGGAGGCACACAATAACATATATATGATTAACATTATTGGCTTTATACCTACCTCCACCATGTTTATAATAAATTCTCTTTGTTCTCTCCAATATGCCAACAACACGTACTGCTCTTCGTTGGTTCGCTTTTTATTATCCAAAACTAGAAAGTCCCCGTCCTGCGATAGTAGATGCTGAACGTCCTCACGCTGATGCACTCCATGAAACCAGCCTTCGTCCTCGAGCCGACTTAGTTCCTCGGCTGTATTTGTCTTATTTAAAATATTAAAACTAATAATTTTTGCTTGAAGTTTATCAAATCAAATCATAAAATAATGTTTAAAGAATGTGAATGTTAAGTCAAACCTGCAAAACGTTGCACTACATTTAATTCCATAATGAACTTCACTGAACGTCTGGGTGAATTGCCCTTTTCAATTGTTTCGTCGGAAAGTATCTATGAACAGAGACGCTGCCGATGCACTCAATCGTGAACGTTTATTTCAATTTAGCAGAGTTCTGTTGTTTTTTTTACAACCAAAACATTTGTTGTAAAGCGCAATACTTTTTATTTCAACATATATTTCAACAATAGATAAAGAAGGTATTTGTTTAAGATTTTGAAAGAGCATAGATTAAATGTACTACATTTAATTGCAAACGGTAAATCAAATACAACATAACTATGACATCTGGTCTTTATCACCAATAAATCAATTACGACAGTTTCTTTAAAAGATAAATGACTTTTATCTAGAACCTTAAATGTGACGGTCTTAATCTTATCGTACTATGTTTAGTTCCCTAAGCCATTTTAATAAAGACAACATGTCGTTGGTACTTTTTGTGTCATAAAGTATTATGACAAATACAAAACAAAATGTCAGTTTCATAAGCAGGAGGGAAACCTGATTGTGGCGTGTCGTTCTTTATATACCGTTGCTAATGAAGTATTTCGAGCCGTATCCATACTAGTGTGATTGATTTTTACTTTGGTCGGTATTACACGGAGACCTTTCATGACAAATAACAAAAGAAATAAACAATGAAGTTGGTGAGCTCACGAAGAAGGTTTTTATGATGAAGATGGTGGTGATGGTAATTATGGTAATCACTGTAATAATGGCTGAAAAAGTGATACTACTTTGCTGGCTTGTTTGTATAAAGACGACAGCATTAGAAATTATAAAATAATAAGAAAATCGTTCAACACGTTCTTCTAGTAAAAAAGAAATATACCAGTATGAATAACAGTTTGATTGCTTATATTATATTTTTTGTTCTTTACACATCTTTAAAACTGAGATGTGTTGTTGTACTTACTTGTTCAATGGAAGTATTGGATATTCTTTCGTCGAGGCGACATGAATTTGTGTTCATCGTGCTCGATAGCTCAGGAACTGTGCGAAATACGTCTTCACCTAATAGCCGAACAGCCTACGAAGATAAGTCAAATATGAGGCATTATTCCAACATGTGTCCCATGAATTAAGCCTGAATGTTTTTTGTCAATGACACATCAATTCATTTGTTTACCTCTTCAGAGCCGGGTTCCTCACGTACTGTGTCGGAATTTTCCTATTACATACACATAAGAAATAAATTAAGCATTTTTTACTTATACAGAAGAACAAACTGACACAGTAAAAAAGTATATTCGTCGTCGTGAATATATTTATTTTACACATTGTGATGATATTTTAATTTTAATCGTTTACTACCTATAATTAATAAATTAAATGTGGTCAATACATTTACAAAACAAACGTACTTATATTTTCAATATACTGATTCATGATAACACATTTTTAAAAAAAGCAAGACATACAATCAACGTAAGCTGAAATGAATGTTTATTTTTCATGTAAACTCAAAAAGTGATTGAAAAAAATGATGCTATTTTGCAGAAATGATTGTATAATGACAACGGTGATGAATATAATGAAAATTCGAAATAAACCGAATAAATAAATGAAATGAGATATGTTGTTGTACTTGCTTTTCTAATAGAAGTAACGGGTATACTATCATCGAGGGAACACAATACCTGATTAATAGGACGTGGCTGCGTAGGAACTGTTCGAAAGACGTCTGCACCGAATAGACGTTCATCCTACGAATGTATGACACAAATGAGGCAGCATTCTATTATACTTTCCTCACATTCAGTCTGAATGTAAATTGTATGTTTTTGATATATAAAATGTATGCTTCTCTCTTCAGAGTTGGTTTTTCCCCGTATTGTTTTCGAATTTTCTTAGTATACACATAACAAAGAACTAAGGGGGTGTTGCGGTAGTTTATTTAACCGAAGATATATTTATAGCAACACCGATTCGCTATTATCACAACCCAATATTGTTGTTATCAGAATCATCACATATTACAGAGTGGGTTCATAAAACGAAGGTCAGTGGTTCGATACCAGGTTCGGCTAACTTTTTTTCTTACTTTTATTTTCTTTCTTTAATTTAATTCTTGTTTTATACTGGAGCTCTTTAGTTCTGTTGTTTATATTTATCAATTTAAAGCATTTATCACTAACTTCAAGACATGCCAAAATCTGTAAACAACTCCCTGTAAGTTATTGATGATGAAGGTCGAGTTTAATACCGTATTGTCTTATGTTCGTGATTTAATGATGTATTATTGTTGGTGTTTTTAGGTAATCTGTTGAGATCCCAGTTAAGCTAATATACAATTTCTAAGGTTCATGCCAATTTCATAGGTTTTTCATATTTTTTATGCAATTAGAGATTGTTCGGTTTTAAAGAAAAAGTACATGTTATTTAATGGTGAATAAAATCAAAACAAGGCCGGTGACCCTATGTTTTTATTTCATTTTTCATATAGTATTTGTATGTAGTACTTGAATATAAATTGTGAACAAAATCTATTAGATGGAAAATTATCAGCGAAACTGCAGCAACAGCCCTTAAGCATGTTTACGTTCGTCGTGTTGGTTTTATTTATTTTGAAAATCAAAGAAACCAATACATAATAATTTCAGGTTTTGATTATATTTTAATTTTGATCGTTCAATAACTAAAAATAGTAACTTAACTGTGAAAACACAACTTACATGAAGTCATATTTTTAAAATACTGTTTCATTATAAAACACTTAAACAAATTAACACGCAAGCTGAAATAAAAATGAAATCAAAGGACGACTTACTCGTGAGGAAAAGCTTGACAACGACACACACAAACACACTGTAACGAGAACAAGTATATAATGTGTATCTAAGGTGTAGAAATAATAATTATAATTAACAAAACAATTTCTTGGAAAAAGTAGCAAAACTACCATTGTTAACATGTGGTGCTGATATACCACCTAAGGGAGGACTCAAATAGACATTCAAATCGACAAATAATTATTTGATAACGAACAATTATACCTCTCAATGTGTGTTAACTTGACATCAAATAATGATTGAACTAATATTATTTCGATTCTGAAATATCTAAATCGTTTGTAAAGCAATTAAATATAACAACAACGACCCCTCTCTACGAAGTTCAACAAATCACACTTTTCATTGACGTAAATGAATAGAAATAGAAATAGAAAAGAATATAACGGCAAGTCAATTAATTAATGCTTGAATGAGATCAGTTTCATTAATAATCCTCAAATAAATAACATGAATGTATTGATGCATCTATGAAATTAACCCATCAAGCACATGTTGAGTTGAATTGGCTTTTATGAAGTACGCATATATACTATCATGCCCCATTAAGTAATCATTTGTGTGCCCAATATGAGCTTAAGATTGGCCGGTATACACAAGATGGGTCCTTCGTGTTGGGCCAAATCAGTAAGACCAAATGAGTCGAAGAGCGAAAGCTTATATACGTTTTTAACACTAGGTGAAGGGCTCTGGTTTGCAAGATTCTTTTCATATAATTATAATATTTTGCCCCAGCCCTAACGTATAGAAAATAAATAGTGGAAATTAATCCGTATATGTCTGTTGAGTATCGCAAAGTTGTTTAGACATATGTTTACGCTTCGAATAAGCATGTTTAGCATTTACAAGTGTTAAAAATAAAATTGTCATTACTGTATAGATACTCCATTTATAATATATCCAATTAAGTTAAAACATAGGAAAATAACAGGTGTCATGACCTACCAAGTGAGTTGTTTATAGTTCACTGATCCATAAGGACCATCTTTGATTTCCCCGCAGACTTGTATGTTTTATCTAACACGATCAGTAAAGGTTTTACTGGACCAGCCGATATGCTTGAACATTTTTGTTTCGCTTAATTAAGGACGCGAACACAATCCTTGTATTTTGTAAATTTTAGAATAATTCTACGTTTTGATATTCCATTGAGTACATTAGAACACGAATGATGCCGAACGTTTATGTACATGTCTAAAGTATGTATTGTTATTATTAATGTGGGATGATATAAGCAGTAGGAATCATAAGCAACACAAAATAAATCGTGCCATTTTTATTGTATTATGCTTTTATCACAATGCCATATATTGAATTAACGCGCGATATTTGTACAATTGTTTTTTTACAACTAAAGTGGTACCGGATGAGCCTTGCTTTCAAGGCATATTAGAAAACGACCAAAATTACACAGTTCGGAAGATTATTATGGTTGGACGGGGCGTTATTCGTTAGAAGTGAAGTTTTTCGACAACTATCTGCTTGAACATGAGGTTAAATCGCAACTATGAAATACTTTAATAGTATACCACACTGTTCCTTTCCTCAGCGACACTCTCATAAACATATTTAAGGCCAAGTGATCTCATGATTTCATTTCAAGTATTATATTCATACCTGCTCGATCGATATGAGTACAGAAACTAATATGTATGTGGTAAAAAAAGGATGCCGGATAGTAAAATTTAATTAGAATTTATTCGCACGCTTCTTGTCGCGTGGGTTAACTTCCGCATTCGACAGCTCTGTTTGGAAATTACCCACATGTAAGACGTTTGAGACACCAAGTGACGTCTATGAACTGCCGTAGGTGATACATATGACGATATCATGCCGAAACCATGCATATTATCTGAGTCAAGTGTACATGACGTCGTATGGTTAACATGCGATAACTCTACCTGTCTTGCAACAAGCCAGTACCGCGTGAAATTTGAAGACAAGCCGGAAGTCGTTTGTTTCTCACATTTACCCAATCGCCACATAAGACCGATGCTTTATGCCAATTATCGAATTTTTTACTTTATGTGCGTAGTCATATTATTTTTCAGTTTAAACATATTTTATTTCCAAATGGACAATTACAAATAAATTACAATTCACACAAAGAAAAAATATGGAAAAAGGGTTGAACCTTAAGTTCTACAACATTATCGGGGGTCTTTCCCTTGAATATAAAGTTACATAGATAAAGGTGACTGTTCAAGATGTAGATGTAGTCATATTATTTAAGTACTTAACAAAATAATTTAAAATCTGATCTGTTATTGCAAAATTTAACCTTAAACGGCGAACAAGATTTGCATATCCAGTTCTTACAGCGCATGAACGTTTGATTCCAATGAGCTCGATACACAGCGCGCATTTTTGTTCTATTTTGAGCTTCTGTCGCGCAGTTCATTCGCTTAATGACATTTTGCGTAATTTGATGTAATGACGTGATTCGTTCTAACGTAGTGAATGTAGTTTTAAACAAGGTCAATTACTAAGTCAATTCCACTTCAATATTGTCGATTAATCCGTATAACAACATAGTTATGCTAAAATTTTGCAAAATAGTCATTGATAATTTTGAGGCCAGTTTCATTTCTATTTTAATTTCTTTATCTAAAGTTCTCTTTCCAAATACACAACAATTGTACTTATGAAAATTAGTTAAACATTCTAATAAAATCATACAAAAAACAAACAGGTTGTGTTAGAATCGAAATAATATAGTTTACATCATGATTTGTTTTCTTAAACTCTAAGGTAAGGAGTATAGAGGGCGTTCTCATATCAATCGTGATTCGCACTTATTTTATTCTCAAGCATCTATATTCCTGGCACTGGTTTATTCGTAAAAGCTATGATACACAAATATTATTTCTTAAATAAGACACATTTGCTTTTCTTCTTTGTCTATAGAACACAACCCGCGTTTCGTGAAAGAATTATTTATATTCGCACTGGCTTTGCTAGCTTTGGTCATTTTTGTTCTCTCTCATATTATGTTTATCTAGTACTGATGAAAAATGGGAAAGACAGGAATGCAATTAATCAATCAACTTTGCAAGTAGAATATAGGGATGCAATTTTAGGAATATACAAGGATAATGAAACTTTTAGAAACATTATAAGGAGAAAAATACTAATTATGATACACGTCACATTCAATTTCATCCAATTTAATAAATCAGTCTTTAAATGCACAAGTGTGTAATTCAAATGCAAAATGTTGTGATAGTATCAGGTTTGCATTTTTTATTTATGAAGTAACTCGTTTTTTTTTATAGTTGGTTTTGTAAAGGGTAAAGTTGAAAATTATCGTGAAACAGGAGAAATTGTTGACACGTATACAAACGCTGGACGAAGCCCCTACACTAATAGCTCGTCGAACACTTTATGTTCATATAAGTTAAAAAAAATACAATCTTCCAAACAACTCAATTTTAGTGATGAGACCACAGAAGCTTACTTACTTTTAAAGATTCATAAAATATATCATAAACTTATTCGAATGCCTCGCATATTTGCATATAAAATGTACACGTTTACCTTTTTTCAACTTGAGTATATAGATGACCAACCCGCAAATAATGCCTAATAGGATTGTGATAATGGCAATCATCGCATTGGCAGCTGCTGGATTTTCTTTAAAGAAAAAGCAAATGGACACTGGTTGTTCAATATTAAAATAAGAATATTTGTATAACATTCACTTATGTCTCAAACAGTTTTAAGAAGGATACACAATAATTACTGCCTTAAAAGTTAAGCATTATCAGCACTTCTTACCAAGTTACTATTCGGACCGAAAGACAGTATACAGAAAACATATACGATTTATTATACAATAACGAAACTAATCAAGGCAAGTGTAACATTGTAAAAGGATACGTATGTAAAGTAGATCTTTTTTTTATCTTTTATTTTGACTTTATTATCGCGCATTGGGTCAAGTTACAAGGTATACATGAAGTCAATCTCTGTTAATAACGCTCGATTGGTCATTGTCGGCTCGGATACTACTTACATGTACCGCGGGTACAATTAAGTTTACTTACTTGTACCCCGGGTACGGTAAATATACTAAAATTTACCCGTCCGATATAAGACTGTACCATAGTTGTATTCCCGCCCCAAATCCGATGTCGTAAAATGCGTTACCGATTACGAAAACAACTTCTATTTAAAAAAAAAACTGCATCAACATGCTTATGAGTATAAGTTTCGATAATATAGTGGCCATTTAACAGAAAATTGACATAAGTATGAACATATTTTTTTTTTAATAGCCGACAGCGACCGATTTAGCGTTAAAATTCCCGGGTACGTTTTAGTATATTTACCGTACCCGGGGAACAAGTAAGTATACTTAATTGTACCCGGGGTACATGTTAGTAGTACCCGAGTACCCGAGCCGACAATGACCAATCGCGCGTTAATGACACACACTTATGTCGGACTAAAAAATGGTTACCACTACACACATGCACTATATATCCACACAAATTCAAAAACACGATATGTACATTGCATAACAAAAACGAACAAACACAAAATTATTTTTTTTTCATGTGTATCATATGATCGAACAGAAAAGCGTTTTACATGTAACATCATAGTAAGTATTATCAATATTTCATTTTCTGATATAAGCAGCTCGATAATTGTTTCCATATTGATATGCCCTGCATATGAAGCAATTTTGTGTTCTGTCAACTTCAATCAACATTACTTTCCTTTCACTCGTGTATGTCGACACTGGACGTTTTATAACAGCATTGCGTATCTCATTATTATCAAACATTAACATACACACCTGTGATAAAGCTGATAAATAATATGTATTAACCTTTCAGTGTAAATTCCAATTATGTTAGTATTGTTAAAGAGACTGTTTATCAATTTAGAGTCACCATTTCCTACTCTATACACATGTTTTACATAGAATAATGTGGAATGACAATCCGTTTGATGTTTGCTGAATGTCCAATTTAGTATCCGTGTATTAAATGCACTTATTTTGTATTGGTTTAATGTCTTTGTGTAAGTAATGTGACGTCATTTATTACAGTAATTTCGAGCAAAAATAGTTTTTAACTGTTGGTTTAATTTCATAATAATTAAACGTATTATAACAAGTTAAAGCGATTTGTCAAAATCAAACTGCAGAACCTATTTATAGATTTTAGCCAGTGTAATCATGAGAAATATTATAGAAATTCGCTATAAATCATTCTAAATCAAGGGTGTAAATTAAAACTCCATCATAACAAACGGATAAAGATCGTGTCGTTACGGCAATATACTAAACAACATCATTTACGAAAAAGAAAGAAAGACAATTGATGATCTAATGTAAGCTTTTTATTAATCATCTTCCATAGAATAGAGATAAAGATTTATATGTATAGGAAGTTAAATAAAAGTCATATGCAGACGGTGGTTCCTTTTTTTGCTTGACGCCACGGCCGAATATGTGCTTACGACCCATTTATTCCATCATCCAAACTTGGCTAGTGAACTATTTTTGGTCACTGGAGTATATAAGCGCCCTTAAAATTATGTCTTTAGTTCAGTCCGGTATAACATACAAGACCATCACACCGTAATTTGGTAACTCAACATAATCAGTATTTAATATTATGAGACCTTAAACCTAGACCATCAGTAGTATTTAGTACTTCGTAAATTTAAGAAGTATAAATATTGGATAAAAATCGTGTGACTTTCTTTCGATGGAAATATTTATTAGCAATTAAATCATTTACGAATTGGTACAATTATATGGCTTATTATTAGTACTGTTGTTGTAATTATCCACATGTGCGAGTGATTATTTTGAGTGGGAAACAATAGAAGAAGAATAATTTAAAAAAACAACTAATGAATAAAGAGGATATGTCGTTTATGTATGTATGTAGGTTTAAGCGAAATTAAAAACAGCAACTATGTTTATAAAAAGTCGGATGCGGGGCAAAATGGAACATCCGGGAATGAACAACTTTTATTTCATTTAACGAATTTAAGTTACGGGGATTCCGACAAATATCCGTTCCATTTGTTGTGGCCTAAGTTCCGTAAATAATTCTTATTTTAAATTGACCTGTGGTGGGGCCAACTTGGACCCCAGGAACAAATTATGCAGAGGATCACAATACAATCGTACATACCAAAAATAGATAATATATTGTTGGTGCAAGGATGATTTTTTTTTTTAACTCTTGAGTAAAATTTTGTCATATAATGCTTAAATGTGTTGGCTTATAAGAATACGCTTACGTCGAGTTTCTAACCTAAATCAGCCTGCATTTATTCGAACTGCCCGAAAATGTATTCTTCCCTGTGTGTTGGAATTGAAATGCAATTCGTATTAATATATTTAGCTTTGCTGATGTTTAAGATTTGATATAAACAGTGAACGGATAATTTGCCTCGAATCGAATCGGTGAGAATAACCATTTTATGCATTTATGTTATGAATGTACATAGACGTTGCAGTTCACTGTTTAGCGTTGTTGTATTTAGCAATTGGTGTAGAACATCGTTTACAAATTGAATTTATAATTATAAATGTGTGGTCGTAATATTCATGAATTTGTTTAACATGGATAAGTACTTTATATAAAGACATATGTGATGCATAAACTGTTTCTTTGATCAAAGAAATACATGCTTAAAGAATACCCCGCTTGCATCAAGTGTTATGAAATAAACGGGAAAAAGCATGCAATAATAGTCTTCTTTTTTAATGCCATGTGTATATTAACAATGCATTGTGGAATACGATACGATATTTATTTAATAAACATCAGATTGCAAACGCTACGGTTTTATTATTGGAAACCTCGGGTAAGTAGATGCGTTTTAGATTTAAGGCTGTGTCATCGTGTTATCTGGCACGTAGGAAAATCCTATTTACCTAATAACCCTAACCACTTTATATTGACTAATGAAAAACAATTAATCCGGTCAACCCGTTTTTAGGTAATAACTGCACGTGGAAGCAGGATTGTATTTGGGTCATTTTGTTTCAGAGGAAAGGAAACGTATAGTTATTACATCGTCAATACTTCCGTCTTTCCGTTTGTCCTTCCGTCATTCAGATTCACATGAAACTACACTCGTACAATGATCAAGGGCATTGAGTGAAAAAGCTGAGTGCAAGGTCTATAAATCTTATTTCAATATTGACATTGTTTCAAACACTAACAAATAGCAATTGTCGTGTGCGGAGCATTACTCGCCAAGTATTGAATGTATGCAGGGCATGACGTGTTTGACCTCAGCATCTCAGATCTCGACGAGAGGGGATTCCGATTCCGCACCAAACCCTATCCGCGGCCTGTGCATGATGGGTTTCTTGCGCACCTGGTCGAAGCGTTTGGAAACGGATACTATTTAAAACTTATTAGAACAGTGACATTGATGATAATTGCTTCCAAGTCCATTCAGCGTGATGTACGCTTTGTGTCGCGTAGCGTGTTCTCGATCAATGGGTAGTCGAATATTCCTACGTCTTTTAGTACTTAACTTTTTATTGTTATTGTTTTACCACAAGAAGACAATAAAAACACTCAATTAATATCCATACACACATTATTAAAAAAGAAAACAATAACTGAAGTTTTCTTACCTGGACTCACCTTGGCGAATGCATGATTATTCTCTTCTAAATTGTTCTTGGTTACGTTGCTTAGCAGTGAATTTATATCCAGTCTGACACTATCAGCCGGTGAATATATATCATAGAACGTAAACGTTCCGCGTGTTTCTTCACCATCATGCAGTACGTAGAACAGTGTTTCATACAGTGTTTCATTACCAGTAAATGACACTGCATAATACTTGCCAAACGACTGGTCCATCAGATAGCATGTTTTTTCGGATTTCTTGCACTCTGCTATCGAATGTCGTTTTTTATCTGTTTCTCTGTTAAAATCAATTTTGATGTCAACACTGGACCGGCATACTACGGAAGATATGTTTTTGACCTCGACATTTCCCAGCGACACGTTGCCACAGATAACAGATGGAACTGACAAAAAAACATAATATTTAAGATGAATGTAAAACTCAAAAACTTGAAAAACAAGAGCTGCGTTTGTGAAATGCAATGTCCCATACTGCTCGTTGAAGCCACACAGAAGCTATATAACTTCGCCAAAAATCCGACCGGAACGAAACTCACATTTCATCTTCAAGTCATGTAGGTATAATTAGATAACAAAAACCAGCTAATTATCTGAAAGCATTTCGTAAAAAAAAAACCTTTGGTAAACGGTTATTATAGAGAAAATGTCTAAGTCCTTATGCCTATAACTTCGCCAAAAATCAATAGACCGGAACGAAACTCACACTTCATCTGTAAGTCATGTAGGTAGACTCACAGACCAAAAATCAGCTCAATATCTGAAAGCGTTGCGTAAAAACATCCGGAAAACGGTTATTATAGAGAAAAATGTTAAGTCCAAGGCCCATCATTTCGCCACAAATCAATGGACCGGAACAAAAATCACACTTCATCTGGAGGTCATGTAGATAGACTCATATACCAAAAATCAGCTCATTATCTGAAAGCGTTGCGTAAAAAAACTTCCGGGAAACGGGATGCCGGACATACAGATGGACAGACGGACTGACGGACAGACAGACGGACGGACATCGCGACAGCTATAAGCCACCCTGCCGGGGGCATAACTAGTTTGTTTGGTCATATTAAAGTATAGCGTCATATATTGTAACCATCAAAAATGAACACCGACTAGCCCATCGTCGTGTTTACACACTTAAACACTATTCATAACACTGTTTTCACAATTTCAGACAGATTTTACAAAAAAAAAACAATGATTAACGATAGTTTTACCATGATTAAGCACAGTTTGCAACCCCGCTTTGTTGGTCATGCTGTATGAAGATGGTGTCCGACCTTTTAAAAAAGTTGTTAGTCTCCACTAACCCGGCCAACACTATTTTTAGTCCCGACTCTAACTTTTCCCGGTTGTGTTTTTCTATTAATATTTGTTAACATAGATCACATTCGAAAAATTAACTTTTTGAGATATAGAAAAACACGTTACAAAGCGATTTGGAAGTTTTCTGTCACTAAACATCCTTTTTAAAGAGGAGAATGTCTTGTGAATAGTAAAAAAAAAGATCATCGATAAAAATTCAGTTTGGTCGATGAAACTTTCTTTTTTGGAGATAGTAAAGGAAACAAACAATATTATATTTTGGCCTTACCGTAAATTACTACAGCCAGCAGTTGGCACACGATCAGGCCAATCATCTGTTGAAATAAGAAAAAAGTGTTTACGAATTTAAGTAATGCACCGTATGTCTGTTAGTCTGTTTTCCTGGCCTGAGTGTCCCACTTCCTTAACTGCAGTTTATAGGTTGGTGAATATTTGTATTATTTTATAAGTATATTTTACACATGTGCCTTTAACCATTATCAATATAATGGGACAATTTAGATACGTTATCATACTCTGCATGTGACGCTCAAGCAACGTTGGTATTTAATCATCGTTTAAATATGGCTTCAGTAAAGGAACTATGTAAACCCAGTAACAACAATTTTTTTTCTTACAAGCGGGTCTTTTATTTTAGCCAAAGGCCAATTACCTATACAAACAAAACCGGTCAATAGATAATACGAAACAATTTACTTAAACAATACAAAGCTGGCATCGCCACCTGAGAACGGTTTAATGAAAAACATTTAGTATGTATGCAGTTAAATTTATCTGCAATAAGTATGATTAATCGACGTACATGTCATTATGTGATGAGAATGGAACTCAAAAAATAATAAAATTGTTAAAACACAACAATATTGTATTACAAAATGTAATAATGTAATATATGGTTGCGCTAAAAATCAAACTTTGCACAATCTTCAGAGGGCGTAATATACTTCCGCCCTCCATAAATGCTTTTAACCATATCTGATTAAAAGTTAAACATGCAAAAACCCTTACCGTTTCCTGTATACGATCCTTTAAAACCGTAACTTCATGTATAAATCGGAAAGAAATCTTTATATTCTAATTAGAAATTGCGTATCTCCGTTCAATTATAAAATGGGTTTTCCGATTACGGTTACTATTGCACCTTGTTGATAGAAATGCATATTATGAAATACCTCACATGTGTATAAAACCATAATCAATTAAATCGGACACTAAAGATACGTTATCATGCATGTGACGCTCGGGAAGCGGATAAAGACAACGAGCGAGGCCTGGTATAGGGGATATAACCCTGGGTAAGAGTAAGGGTTACCCTAACCCTCTACCCCCCATGCGCATTAATATACCAGGCCTCGCTCGTTGTCGTTGTCCGCTTCCCGTGACGCTCAAGCAAATTTCGTGGATTAAATCATCGTTTTAATGTATTAAATAAAATGTGGCTTCAGTAAAGGAATAATGAAGCCCAGTAACAACATCAGAGTTGTTTATTCTTACCATCTGGTCTTTTATTTAAGCCAAAGGGCCAATAACCTATACACAAAAACGGGGCAATACATAATACGAAACAATTAACTTAAACAATACAAAACTGGCATCACCACTTTGGAACGGTTAAATGAAAAAAAAAACAACGGAGGTAATCCAGTTAAGAGACATGTCAAGCTTCGTTTTTTCACTTAATTGTCTCTTAAAAATTAGGATCACATCGTAAAAGATAGACAATTACGAATAATGGACAAAGTACAAAAACACTTATATCATTATGAAACCGTTGAACAACCCAAAGCATTGAAACAATTCAACCAGGATATGTTACACAGGCTTTCGTTCGCAGAATGGACTTTGTAAATGGAACATTAAACGTATGGACTCATGAGAGGTCATTGTTTCTATTGTTTACAATCCCTATTGTATACACCACAATCCAACTTGCCATGTGCTGCTGAGTAACAAGAATGTCCTGTTTAGTGCTTGGCACGCTTGATCAAGGTTTATTTTCTTTAAAAAAAAGTCAAGAGAGTTAAGAGAGTTTGTCTTTAAATTTCTTGAAATATTATTTTTTGTATGATAATCGTTTTTAAAACAAATGCAATTATATTCATAACGAACTTATAGCGGCGAGACAATGCAGATACAGTTGGCTATACTGGTTTTAATTTCATCTATGGGAAGTGAGTATTTGAATGTATTTTTTGTATTTATATGTAATTGTTTTAAACTTCAAAGATGTGTGCGCCAATTTGCCTGTTCTTATACTATTCTTTATTTTAATGACAGAGAGAATAGTATTTCTTATAAATTCTTTAAAAATGACACTATATTCACTTGATAATGAAATTTACCGGATGATGTTAGTGGTTTTTAATTTTAAAGTTATATAAATTAAAGTGGTCAGGTTTCTAATTGGAAATCGGCAAAAATCAATTGACCATAAACAACATATGTTTAAGGTACATTAGTTAATACAATTACATGAATTTTATGACGTACCATTTGGGTCGAATGTATGTAGGAATACCTGTACACAGGTACACAAATACGCCATCAGCTACAAGTGTCTTCCAACAGAATCAACGTTTAGCATACCTACAAGCATAAATGAACTTTTTTGTTAATTTTGATTAAATGTACTACTGAACGTAATTGCTAAATGGACAGTATGCTACTTAGGGTCAAAAAGTCGTTTTCAAAAATATGCCGACATAGATAAATGTATGTATGTAAGCGCAGAAATATGCCTGTGGGCGAAATAGTGTTGACATTTCTGTTTTAGCTTAAGCGTATATAGTTACATTTGTCATAAACGGTACGGCATTCTTTTTAAGTAACTCTACAATACAATGCTGTTGTAAGTGTTTAGTTATTATTCGTACTTAAAACTTAATCTAACACTACACTACAATAAGAGGAGGTCACACAGAGCTATAAATAAAAACATGTCTGTGTTCGTTAAATAGTTTAAATAGCATTTGTTCACCTAGTTTAATAACTTATAAAGGTAAGTGTCATACCTTGTTGAATTGTGTAAATGTACAATTCGACGAAAATATCATGTCTTAATTCTTACCACAACATTTACAGTTTTAACGATTCTTTTGAATAATAACTAACTGATCAAGACAAACTCATTTCTTAATTCAAATTCAGTTATTGTCATGTATTTTTATAGTGTGCTAAATATATATGCATATTTTGATTGTTTTTTAAATATTGCGTGAAATTGTTTTTTTGTTCTCCTGTTGATTTGTTTTTTTAATTTGGCACTTACAGTAGTTTACTGATTTTGTCGCCTATTTTGAGATCATTACATACATCAAACACGGTTATGAATTTCATTTTAGTGGCAAATAAACCTCAAATATCCGTCAGTGTTCTGTCTGGATCAGCTGTACAAGTAACTTGCACATCTAATGGAACACCAGCGGGGTCAACATTGATTCATAAACTGAAAGAAAACTCCACAGAATTAAGAGTGGAGATTCAAAACAACAAAGGAGGGTGTCGCGTTAAAACGGACATATCCTCGGCGACAGTGGCATGCGAATGTTTGGACAAAAGCCGTGTACTGTGCAATATTTCTGATCTCAACAGTTTCGGCGATGATTACCAATGGAGATGTGCAACGTTCATCGCCAATAATCAAAATCCCTTTTTCAGCAATGCCGTCTTCGCTTCAAAAAAGGGTAAGAAAATATGGGTGTTACGCGTTAAAGGAAATGTTATCGAAACCTAATGCATTTTTAAGACAAAAAATGTAAAAAAAAAATCCCCCATCACGCGTCATCGAGTGACATAAAGCATGAAAAGGTAAATTATGTCAATTATCAAATTTAACGAAGCCCATTATTAAAAAATATATTTATGTACATATATATTTTGAACGAACTGTCGAAATGTTCTACATTTTACATGAGCAACTTCACTAATATAAACGCATACACATACACTTAATTTTGGCAGTTAGTGTCAGTATCCTTTATTGTATGACAGAAAGACAATGTTTTTCAACGAAACGACAAACACGATTTATTTTTCAGGAATCGTTAGTGACTTAAATGCTTCCTTTGTGGATACAACACACACGTCTTCGAAACCGGAAATGATCGCAGGTGTGAGAAAATAAGTACCTGTAATGCAAACGTTACGAATGTAATATGTTTAGAAACTAAGTTTTTTTAGATTTTAGTATGTGCCTTTATAATTCAATAGGAAAGAAAATATAGTGAAGCGTTTATTTCGAAAAACATTTGGGCTTTAAGACTTATGTAGTACCACAAAACATATCCACATTTTGCCATGACATACAAGCACAAACACACTAATCTAAAGGCTGCTTGTTCAAATGATTTTTGTTAAGTGCTAAAACATGTTTTACTAACTAAACTATAAACAACAATTGAGTTCAACGTTTGCTTTCATCGGGTTTCGATCCCGGGAGCTCCAACTACACAAACTAACGCATTACCATTTAACCACCATTTTATTGATAGTATAACGTGTTGGAAAGCTTTGTTAATCATGCACATATTTCCCAAGTTATCAATAAAAGCGTGACGAACGCTTTATAATTTTGAATATTTTGATTAATAATTTCCGATTTATAAACGGATATGTTTAATATGTTTCAAATCAAGGAGTGTTAGTTTGCTTGTTTTAATATAATGCCTTCATTATTTTCTAAATTGTCATACCCCCAAAAATGTGAACAAGTCCCTATAAGCAATACAAGGTTTAATCACTTATTTTGAAAACATTTTTAACTAAACAATTGTAGTTTAGAATCTAGTTAAATTTCGATTTCTTAAAGTATTTCCAAAATGACTTGATCATAGTGTAAACGTTTAAATACAATGGCTATAGCTCACACTTGGCAAAACTTCAAACGCAACACGGACTAAACAGTAATTCTTAGTATGAAATGATATTAAAAGAAATTCCGCATTTTAAGAATCCCCCACATTCACAACTATGTACTTGTATTGATAGGTTACTGACCATAACTTGAAGTGTCGGTGTTTAATGGAAATAACACTAAAACTCGAAATTCGCAAAAATAGAAAGGTATCAAAAGTTTTGTATTTCATCAGTTTATTTGTTCTTTATTCTAAATACAATAATTTCAAATCTAATGCTATCTTTTTAAAAGAACTAATTGGTTCCACATAGGTCTGGTTTTTAGAAAAACCTAATACAATAATAATTGCTGTAAATATAACTTGCTGTCCAGAAGTGGTAGTAGGATAGTATGAACAGTGGTAAAATCGTTATGAAATAAATGTACATAAAGTATATTTTTAGGCATGTGCGTTACTTATTACATGACTGTAGCACGATTGGCTTTTCATAGAATTACGTGATTTTTGAATGTGTGAATTTGATTCTCACTTGAGGTACGATGGAAAATAAAAAATAAGCATTATAACATGTACATCGTTTCACTATTATTTGGTATGTCAGTCTCAAGCACGGCTGACTTATAATACCAATATTCATTCAGCAAATGTCATCTACGTTGGGGATATTTTCTTGGGGCGGACATACCAACTAATATTGAAGTAAATCTAACTGTAAGGAATAACAATAGTATGCTAAATTTCTATTACATCCCAATGATCCCATACTCAAATTTTGCGCATGGTTAAGTTTTTGAAGAAATAAACAGATAAAATAAGCATTTTTTTTTATTTCTAGTGATATTTGAGAATTTGAATTTGAGGGTTGCTTCACTTAACCACAGCTTTATTATGTTACGGTCAGTAAATGTCATGAAAAGTACATGGTCGTGAAGGTGAGAAAATTTCCTTACACAATGTGAAAATAAATTAAATATTACTTTCATATCCAAAATTACAAACCGTTTAATCAGTGGTACGTGTATATGAAACCTATTGAAAGTATAAATAGGTTTTCAATTAAAAAAGGTTTAATAATTGATGTGGGTAGATATCGCATTGTTTTTGCATTTTCCGTTTGTCAAAGTTCATCACATTTTATTTGTGTTGGAAACTTTAAATAAGTTTTGTTAACATACTGTTTCTTCTCAAATTTTAAATGACAATGTGTTCATTCTAGTACAAAATGTAAGAACGTTACTAGGTTTGCATTTCTTTTTGCGATATTTTGATAATTATGCAATTAACAAGCTTCAATTGCATGTCTAAGGGCAGATTCTCTGAGAAGGCTAAGGACTGTACAATTTAAAAAAAAATCCATACATACCCTAACTATAACTTTATCAATTGAAAAGACATACGCCACTGAAACCTTCTGCATGCACAACACGACTGTTTTATAAATACTGTCTATACACTCATGTAACAACATGTAAATTTTCGTTTTAAAGTCATTAAGTAACGCATGCATTATTTTGTTTTATGTTGCTTTATTTCGACTCTATGATGTTATTATAGTTAATTTAGAAAATTTCATTACAAATAGCGTACACATTAAACGTTTGCATGAAAAACAAAAAAAAACACAAACCCAAAATAACTCTACCAGCTAACTTTTATATAAAATAAATATTGTATACATCATCCCTTAAGTATGTACAATATGAAATGTTGCAGGTGTTTAGCCAATAAAATAAAAATACGCCTTTATTTCTGTTTGCAAATACCTACAGTGGTTTTCGTTTTCTGTATTATTTTACATTTAAAATAAATACAAGATCTTCATCGATTAATTAAGCAATAACAATAGTAAAATTAACAAATTTATTGTATCATAACAAAGATGAAATTCGACCTATACCAATTTTAGATCAAACATCTACAACAACTGTCCCAACGTTCACCTTTTCTGAACAAATTATGGAAATTACATCTGGATATGATTCTATAAACGGTGAGTGTACCTAAATAAATAATATTTAATTTTTTGTTCGTATTTATTTCTTTGAATATTTTACGGAGTGTAAATGCATTGTAATGAAAGGTGTTTTCCATACAGTTTTTGGAATTGGCTTTTATCAACGTAAAGCACTGTATGCATTAAAGCAATTATTTCAAATATGATTTTAATATTTAGTTTTGCAAGATATATAGTAAAGGTCTGATTGCATTATGTCCGTTTTATATACAAAGGGACCAGCACCGGAGCCACATCGATCGTTTTTTCCACATCCTCAAATAAACCAAATGACACTTTAAAAGCGTTGGATGGCGAACCACATACAACGGGGTCCCAGACAACGACACATCAAACATTCTTAAATGGTACAACAATAGATGAATCCTGGAATTTATTAGATTTTGTAAAACCACAATACAAATCCGAAGGAACAAACAAAACTTGCAAATTTTAAAGTCTTTAGCCTTTCCTTTTTCCTTTAACTTAAGGAAATATTCAAATCGTCAACTAACGAAGCACTAAATTTCTGAATGTCCAAACACCTTGTGAATCTCGTCATTCGTGTTCTTTATAAAAAAAAATAGTTAAGCATTTACAGACGAGTAAACCTTTTTTATTCACGTTACAATTAAGTGAATTGAAGTGATATTGTTTTTTTTTCAGATAGCTTGAACCAAAAGTTGCTTCTTGTTAGCACCGCTGCTGTGGTGTTTGTCCTGGTTGTTTCTGCTTGGGTGTGCAGAAAACACCGTGCCCGATCCGGTAGGTCACTGCTCACTAAAGTATTTTAGAGGGTCAGTTAAACTGATTTGTTATAGTGTATACTACTTTTTCGTTATTGTTTGAACTAGAAATGATGCCCTGGATGCGGATGCCCTTCCTTAATGTCACTTGACCATGACATTTAATCGACATGTCGTTTGGGTATGATTATTATGTATCCCAATATATTTCGGAATTCCATCACGCACGATAATAAAATTTATTGGGTATGTACATCTTTAACTATGTCCATAAATAAGGAATCTGCACGCACGAAATATGCCCACTGTGACCTTGACCTGAATTTGGTGATCGTTTATGCCAATTAATTTTGATTTCAAATCATGCATAACAACGTAATGGTCTTGATTCGAACATATACGGTACATTTATCCGTGTGATACACTGTCATAATAATCAAATAGTAAAATGTACAAGGTCTCTGTATTTCTGATACTTCGCAAATCTTAACAGAAATAGTGGGGATTTTCTAAAAGTGTACACGTTTTTATATTTGGGTGGAGTTCCGACTGCAAAGGCCAAAATTATGTACGTTTATTTAAAACTAAAATTTCGTTGATATTCTGGTATCATACTGAACTTTTATTCTAGAAAGTCTTTCATGAACGTTTTATCTAGTATGAAAAAATATGGAAAGATCGAATTGACCTGCTTTATAATAAATTTAGAGACATAAACTTGAGCTACAAGCAAACATAGAAATTAAATTTTCAAACGCTGCATACAGGTGTTTTTTTTAATGATATGGAACAGACGGAAGGAGGAGGTTGTAAGACTTTAAAAAAATATATATTTTATTTTTATCTTTTGTTTGTGTTTTAAACTCCACCTGAATAACAAAGTTACACGCCGTCCACAAAATATCCACCAACACATTTCCTTCCGCAATAATGCGGATGCATACAAATGCTTCAGGTGGCATATCTTATCGATTTCTAAAGCACTTAAAGATGTATTATCTAAAAGTTTTATTGTGACTAACCTTTAAAATCATTCATATTTTAGCGTCTACTCTGCCATCGTCTGAGGCGGCCAATGTTTTTCAAATTGTTAATAACTTTTCGCCTCACGAAGAGCGGGTTACAATACCATGTTCCTCAGTGAACCACTGCGAACGTATTCCAATGAGGGATGTGCCGCCGTCGATGCCTTCTGTTTCGCGTTCAGACGAACTTAAGGCTGAAGAAACAAATAGTTCTAACTATTATGAGATACTCCCAGATCGGCCGGACTGCGTTAACTCTAACGGTCAGACAGCCAGTTGTTTTTTAATATAAAATTAAATCTGATTTGATGCAGTAAACGTCAATGGTTCGAGGCTATTTATATTATATACAGAATTATTATCATAAAAGATAATCTGGCATGAATTTAGCTTTCAAAAACTTTGTATAATGTTTGCTATTCGTTCTTATGTTAATTTGACTATGCTTTTAATTGATATAAATTTTAAGTCGTAAACTTATATTTTAGACAAAAACAACTATTCGAAAATACGAACGTAAGTACTAACACTTCATATTGAAGTTCTGGTCAAGATAAATTAAGTTGGCGTTTTTCAATATGTCAGCTATGATTTTAATGCATGTGTTTGATCATTTTAATTTTGTGTATGCATACGTGCATAATTATCTCAAAAAATCTCAGAGCTTTGACATTCCCAACTGATTTTTTTAATCTAAACATAAATTATTTAGCACAAAAATGTCCATGTTTTTTTCTTAAAACTTTCATTCATGTGAGCATTATTGTTTTAATGTGTGTATCATATGCTGTATTTAATGAAGCACTGCAGAGGTTCAATACAAGAGTCTCTTAAGAAAGAAGACCGCTGACAAATCCCAGTACATCACAGCGTGTTAAGGATTTTAGAAAGCAGCAGATATTGTTGCTATTAACGATATTTAAAGACAACGACAAAATGCGAATTGAGTATCGTGTATTGGCTATGTGCCGCCATTCGTGCATTTCTTTTACATCGATGTTGTGTGTATAGTACGGTTTTTATATTCCTCTTGGATATTTGTTGATATGATTTGTTTTTATGATATGCTTATAAAATATAAGGATTTAATAAACCGAAAGAGATCGAACGCATCCATTTAAAGCTTTGCAAAACGTTGTTTAATGTAAAAAAAATGTAATGCTACGGTATGTGGAGAGTTAGGTTGATACCCGTTGTATGGAAAAAGATATGAACGAATTGTCAAGTATTGGTTTAAAGAAAATTACTAGTATACAAATGCGTTAATATATGCATGTATGTGTATAAACAAGCAGTGGATGATTCCGACTAAAGATGCAACGATCGGGCTACGGATTTTGTTAATTTTTAAATTAACACGGATCTTCTTATTTGTTTAAAAAAATCACAGTTTAACTAATACGTCTGTAGGTGAGTTCAAATGAAGACGTGTTTACACTTTTAAACAGGAATGTTTTGGTAATATGAATATTAGTTATGTGTTATATATGTCTAAAATGTCAAAAAAAAATAAAACGTCTCTTGAATATGGAGACCACTCAGATTTATTATTCAAGAGCCCATCCTTTACTTTGTACGAAAACGGGCGTCTGCCCATCCATTGAAGGACAGGAAGATACTGCCGTAACCATATCTCTCGTTACGAACGTTATTGCCTATATTTTAATCAAATACATATAGATTATACATTCTATTTCATTTATTAACTAACATCAAGACAAACTTTATATTAAACTGTATATTATATCCGACATACGTCAATGTTCATAGATTATTAAAATCAACGTCGGCGTTTATGCAAATTAGGCGTAATTTTCCCGACAGTTCATACACCGATAAAATGCAGAAACATGCTATTCTATTCTTAAATTAAAATCAACGTGTAAATCTGCAATGGTTAATTAACGTAAATATCACCGAAGGTGGGCATATAGTGATCGCACTTTCATTCTGTCCGTCCGTCTGTCTGTCCGTCTGAAATTCCGTCACACTTTGCGTTTAGTTTTCGAAAAATGTGAACAAACACTATGCGTTTAGGTTTACAAAAATGTGGGAAAAGGGGGCATATTTCATCCTATGGGGACAAGCCTTGTTTGTATAATTAAATTGTATTCATTTAAAATAGTGATACGTAAAATTACCTTTTTTAAAATGTGTATGTGGCATGAAATTTGAAATTTTCTTCGTAAGTTTGTTTTTTGTATAGTTAAAATGTTGTTGTATTATATTGCATAGTTATATATATTGACACGTGACATTATTTCATTTCAAATTTGCGTGTAGTAACGACGATGTACATGGAATTCTTGTAAATAAACTCTTGGTTTTGTTATGTTTAAAATTTTCATTCTACATAGTACTAACATTCGATTCCGCAAAAAGAATATGACAAATCTTGTTTGTATAATTAAATTGTATTCATTTAAAATAGTGACACGTAAAATTACCTTTTTTAAAATGTGTATGTGGCATGATTATTTTTTTTTTTTTTTTT
>VMBQ01008002.1:7564-25381 GCA_007657795.1 Dreissena rostriformis
GCATAAACAACAGTTACGGAAAGTGGGGTTACTGTGCTCAACAGTTATGAAAATGGGGGTTAATTTTCGAATTTTGATGCATATAGTGCGATTGCCTTTTGGAAGCATCCTGATGTTCAGGCAAGGGACACTACGATGGTTCTTGAGTCCACCTTTCCATGAAAACTGCTGAGAAAACCTTATATATGACCTAAAAATGCACATACAATGAGCCGTGTCAATCGTAAACAATCAAGAACTTGCGTATTAAGTCGTCAATAACTTTTTTAATATTTATAATGCAGCTACAGGATTTATACCCAGGTTAAATAGCTATCAGTATCACATCTTGCGCGTATGGATAATGTCGAAAAAGTATGGTAAATGTACAAACCTTTCAAAAGTTCATGCGAAAAAATCGAAATATCAGCCGTTGGCCGCCATTTTGAACAATAGTTCAACACTTGGATAGCAGGAGGGAGATCACTTTTATGGTTATTATATAACAAGCTTCGTTTTTAACTATTGTCATGACAAATCTTCTTAGGTCGGGACGGTGGGACAAACATCCCAAACGGAAGACTGTCCCTCTGAAATCGGGATATATGGCATGTATGGCAGGATGAGTACGTAAATAGTTTCAGTCTGTTGGAAATCATGGCTGCCAAGGGGAGAGGAAGTTTTTCTTATATGGCTATAATGAAACCTTGTGAACTCTCTTGATTTAACATTTTTTACCCATTCAGATTGAAACTTTATTAGGTAATTTGTTCAAATAATATCTCAGCCAAGTTCATAAACTGTTCTGGGAAAAAAGCAAGGTCATTTTTCACAATTATTTCACAAACATCATAAAAAGTGCTCAAACAGTTCAGTCTGTTTGGGTCTCAGTTGAGCAACCTTAGGCCCTCTTGTTTAATTCTTGTTCTCGTATATCTTTTTTTTTCTTTTCTTGAACTTTTCATTTCATAGTCTTCAATCTGTAAAATTAAGACATTGAATGATCAAATCTCTTTCTTTTAAAATACTATACAATTAAAGTGTGTCAGATTGACACTACACACTGACCTTCAGCCAAGTACTCTTAGTGTTACTTCACTAGTCAAAGAGCTTTATTAAGTGTGTCGTGTTCTGAGAAAACTGTGCAAAATGCTTGTGCGTAAAGTGTCATCCCAGATTAGCCTTTGCAGTCCGCAGAGGCTAATCAGGGACGACACTTTCCGCCTAAACTGGATTTTTGCTAAGAAGAGACATCCTTTAAACGAAAAATTCCATAAAAGCGGAAATTGTCGTCCCTGATAAGCCTGTGCAGACTGCACAGGCTAATCTGGGATGACAATTTACGCACAAGCATTTTGCCCAGTTTCCTCAGAACACGCCACAAATAGCTTTGCAGAAACATTAATAGTTACAATTTTATTGCAGGAATTGCAGCCAGGTGGTGCTCATTGCAGACAAACTGAAGGCTTTTGGGAAGGAGTTTGACCTAGAGAAAATAACTGCAAACATACAAACACTGCAAAATGAGTTTATCAAGAAGAAGACTGAGAAGAAGAATGCTGAGAAAAATCTGGACAAATCATATGATGAAATAATTAAGGAAATACAAAGTTTACTTAAGAAAATCAATGATGCCCTGGAAAAGCTGGAAAAAAACACTGTCCAAGAACTGGACAAACTACTTGCCACTCGGAAGAATTCCATTCAGAATGATATTGAAAACTGTACCAGTTGTGAAATGAAAATGCAAAATCTCTTAGATGAAATGCAATCTGCAGCTGCAGGCAAGAAAAATGCATCGGTTGCCTTTGTGTTGCACAAAAAGAGTGCAGAAGAAATGTCTAAGGCCAACTTGATGTTGCAGAATATGGCCAGCAACAATGAGGTCTCAATTAATTTCACTGTTGATGAAACAATTGAACAGACTCTGTTCAGTCTTACCAGTTTCGGAAAGGTTGCTTTCAATGCAGACCAGTCATACATAGCTTCCATTTCAAACCAAGCCCTTAAAGTAAGTAAAAGTATGAAACAGTACACCGTGAGAATGAAAGATGATTCAAAGAAATGCATGGTATCAGGATTTTGTGAAACAGACAATGGGGAGCTGCTTGCCTTAGACTGGATAAACAAAAAGGTGAAATTGTTGGATCAAGCCTACACAGTAGTGGCCCACTATATCTTGCCTGGGACTGCATTTGGCTTCTGTTACATTGGCAACAATCAAGTAGCTGTTCCTGTTTCGCAGGAAATCCACTTCATCAAAGTGACCAATGGTCAGCTGGCACCAGTCAGGAAACTGAACTTCCAACATTTTTGTACAGGCATTGCCCACCACCAAGATAACCTATTCGTCACCACAGGTACAGCACTGTATCACTACACTATGAATGGGACATTGGTGAGCAAGGTGTACCAGGATACAACAGGATTTTGGATAGGTACAGTATTATCATTTAATCAATGCACAAGGTCTCAATGTACTGATGTCAGATTCATGTGCAGTAATATGCCGTACCATTTGGGTCAAAAGTGCAAATACGCCAACAGCTAAAAATAGATATCACCGCGGTGACAAAATTGTTACCGCGGTGACAATTTTGTTACTGCGGTGACAATTTTGTCACTGCGGTAGCAATTTTGTCACCGCGGTGATATCTATTTTGTCACTGCGGTAACAATTTTGTCACAGCGGTGACAAATTATGACTGTTGGTATATTTTTATACCTGCTGTTACATTTATTTCTTTGGGTCAGTTTTCAACCATTTTCCCCGTTTCAAACAGATTTTTTCAAAAAAATAATTAAATATTTAACAAAAGTCTAAAATAAAATCATTACGGATGAATAAGGATAGTTGATAATGAATAAGGATAGTTGATAAGTTTATTCATATGTTTTTTCATATGTTTGTGTCCTTTTATCCAAAGTATCAGCGCAGTTACAAATATATCACCGCAGTGATAAGTTTATGACCGCAGTGACAAAATTGTCATCGCGGTGACAAAATTGTCACCGCGGTGATATCTATTTTCAGCTGTTAGTGTATATGTACTTTTGACCGAAAGGGTACATCAATCAGTAAACCACAAACCAAACTTTTCAAAACATAAAAAAATGCTTCAGAGTCTATTTACATTTTGCAACAATTCATGCCAATTTATCTTTTTTTATTTAACAAATAACTTTGCATAATAAAAATTTTCTCAACATGACAGGTAATTTTTCATAGGGATTTGTCCCTTTGTCCCCCATGTTGTTACTAATATTAAAACTTTATAATTTTATTAATCATGCTTATAAAAGCTTATTGCATATTTTCATTTGCATCAATAATGCTTATAAAATTATTGTATAACTTTACAGTTTCACAGCTTGATTGTGGATCCATGTACAAAAATAATTTTATATAAGCATTATTGATACAATTGTAAATATGCAATAAGCTTTTATAAGCATGATTGATAAAATTATAAAGTTTTAATATTAGTAATAACGTGGGGGACAAAGGGACAAATCCCTATGAAAAATTATTGTATACCGTTTTATGTCATCCAAGCGCCACTAAACAACCTTTCGATATTTTACTGTATTGGACAGTCCAATATCTTTCATATAAGAAGGTGTGAGTTTAACCTAGTTAAAGATTTCCGAGTCTACTCTGAAAGAATCCTTCATGAAAAATCCATATAATCTACATGTTGAAACTAGACATATTGCAGATCTGCAAAAACGTGGTTTAATTAAAAAAACAAACTTAAAATAACTTTCTTATTAATGTCTGATGGCTAATATTTCTACAAAAATGATGAAAAATGATGTTTACAACTAACGCCTCATATCGTCATTAAATGACATGATAGCTTGCACTCTTCCGTTGAATTGACATTGTAATGAATAATTGTATAATTATAACAAGGGCTGTTTGTAAAACATGCATGCCCCCCATATGGGCTGTCAGTGGCAGCCATTGTGTGAATACGTTTTTGTCACTGTGAACTTGACCTTTGACCTAGTGACTTGAAAATCAATAGGGGTCATCTGCCAGTCATGATCAATGTACCTATGAAGTTTCATGATCATAGGCCTAAGCGTTCTTGAGTTATCATTAGGAAACCATCTGGTGGCGGACGGACGTACCGACCTACTGACATGTGCAAAACAATATACCCCCTCTTCTTCGAAGGGGGGCATAATAATGCAAATAACATAAATAAAATAATAGGTTTAGAAAATAAAGATTATTTAACAGCGTTTTGTACAAAACTGTAATATATTTGTACTCGTAACTCACGGGCATACTCACATTGGACTCCCCTACTGGATGATCCTATATGATTAAAATGTCAGCTGTGTACTAAACAAATATGGTGCATCAATGCATTGTAATTAATGTTGTTAAACAAACCAATATTATTGTACATGTCTTCTGAAAACAGGCTTTTTAATGATTTTTTATGAAAACAGAATTGAAGATCTACTCCATATTTCTTACTCTTATGTTTCATCCTAAATTTGAAATCATTTTGCTATTCCTGATAGAAAATGTTTTTAACATTGTACAGAAATGTTCACCTGTTGTAAATAATTATTGACATTTCACAGCTTCCTGTGGGGTAAGTCCCGACGGAGGTCTTTTATATCTGGCTAAATGTACTAAAAGCAGTGAGAAGGAAGATCAGCTGGTCACCTTGTCAAGGGATGGCACAGTGATCTCCACATTTACTGATGCCTCACTTGACTGGAAACGCAATAAACCTTGCCTCGAGGTGACAGACCAGGGACAAGTACTGGTATGCGGAGATAACTCTGACAAAATAATCCAGGTTGACAGAGAAGGACGAAAAATACTAGCCGAAGTAATAACTGCCATGGACATGGTGCCCCAGCCAAGATCTGCCTACTTCAGCAGAAATACAAGCACACTGCTTGTAGGAATGTGTGATAATGACAACATCATTGCGTTTAAGACCCAGTGAAATGATTTCATAAGTAGCACTCATGTCACAGACAAGAACCTCATTCTTTCTTTTTTTTCTATGTTTATGTTCTGTAAAGAAGCAAAATGTTGCATGTTAATGTAAAGAGGAAAACTGTTACTACCAGTAGGTTACTGTAAAGAGGTTAATTATAAAAGTTAATTATAATCTCATATCTCTAGATGTGGTCTGGTAACATAGATTTAACAAGATACATTGTTACCAGACCACAGCTAGCGTTGAAATTATGGCTATTATATACGGAACACTGATTTTGTATGGGTTAACTTTATTTTACGAAATAATTAATGAAATATTCGTTGATTTGGGGTGTTAATGGGGCTTTAAAAGGATCTGTCTGGTTATGATGTTTATGCATTGAACCGCAAAACTCATTAATTTATCGTAATGATATAACTATTGTGGTTAGTTTACATTAGCGACACGGTAATTCACATGGACCGAAGTATGGTGCAACGAAGCAATACAACGAAACGAACACATAATTTTTAAATTATGTTATCACAAGATTTATTATATAATCCTGGGTAAATACAGTTTCATGCTTTTGTACATAATTTCACAAAATTTATGATCGAATCCCGGCTGTATAAAGTTTGAAGCAAAAAAAATGTGCGTTTTGCAACACTGCGTTTTGCAAGATAGAATCTTTATTTGAAATATGAAATGAGTAAAATAGACATAAAATAATTCTTTGGAACGAAAGCACTTGCATTGAGTATCAAATTAACTGAAGATTGTATTTAAATAGCTTATATATATGTATTTAATGTTCATGCCATTAAGCATTAAATATTGGGGACTTAAAATGATAACTTCATTCGTTTCAAGTTACCGAATTAATATACATAACATCACTAAAATAATGTTTCAATTAAGCTTCATTTAATTTAATTCTTACATAGTTGATAAGTCTACTTATTTTTTAATTCACTTAGCTTACTCAACCATATATATATTGAAGAGTACAGAAAACAGAACATTGTTCATTGCGGGACGCCGGAACAATCACCAAACTTGCGGGACTGTCTCGTCGAGATCTGGCATGTTTGTTTTAATTCCGTTATCCATATATCAAATCAATGATTATCTAATACAAATTTAGTTTCTCATATCTAAACCATTAAAATCGTTCTTAAATGGTTCTTTATTCCAGAAAAAAAGCGAAACCAAAAGCATAAATATTATCGATGGAAAGTAATCCAAATCAATTACAAGTATTGAAATAAATTAGAATAACGGTAATGTGTTTTCCTGAAATATCTAATATGTTATGAAACTTAACAGTATTTAATTTTAAAAAACCCATAATAATCAAAGATCTTTAAAGAAAATTGTAACTCTATCCTGTTTTTCAGAGCTGCACATAAGATACGATTTAAAGTGCCATTTGTGGCAATTAGGAATAGTAATTTGCTCCAGACGGTCATAAGTTCGGACATTTTGATATAAGGTTCAACAATCGAATATTCGAATATATTCGAATAATTACAAACAAATAATTGAATATCATTTCCAGTATTCGTTCCCGTTTTTATTTTAATTTATTTTAATTTACGGTTAAACTTATAATAATAACACCATACGCCAATCACATGAATCAAGTAACTGTGAATTTTACGTTTTTGAAACATAGAAATTATTACATAAGTTTGCAGCTAGTTATATTTTCCTTGTCATATGAACTGTAGTAGATTCACTTGTATTTAGAGCGAACAAGAATGTCCCCAAAGTCGGAGACAGATGCCCGCCACAAATAGGGCCTTGACACAGGATTTTTTTTTTTTTTTTTGCAATAAAACTGACCATAAGAGTTAATCTTATCATTAAAGTGTGTCTAAGCCACTTAAATAAGTTTTTAGTAGACACAGACTTTGATCATTGACTTTAATTTAAAGGGATTATCTACTGTTCAAGGTCAATGCATCTTCAAAGTATGAGGCCCATCACTCAATCCTTTGATGACATATCTAAGGGAAATCAATTTACCGGTAACACTAAATGTCACAGTGACCTTGACCTTTATACTAGTGATACCATATATACCTATATACCAATTTCAATAGGGGTCATCTACTGTCCAAGGCCAATGCACATGGAAAGTATCAAGCCAATGGGTGAATCAATTGACAAGTAATTGATCGGAAACCATTTCATAATTGACGGTGACCTTGACCTTTGACCTAGTGACCCCAATTTTAATAGGGGCCATCTACTGTCCAACGCCAATGCACATGGAAAGTATCAAGCCAATCGGTCCCTGCGTTTACAAGTTATTGATTGGAAACAATTTTAACTCTTAGTGTGACCTCCACCTTTGACCTATTGACCCCAATTAAAATTTTGTTCATCTTCTGGCAAAGGCCAATGCACATGCGAAGTATCAAGCCCATTGTTCAATCCGTTCACAAGTTATTGATCAGAAACGAACTGGTCTACAGACATCAGCAAAACAATATACCTCCTTTTCTTCGAAGGCNCCAGTCGTGATATTTTAATCAATAACGTGTGTAGCGCTTTGTAATTTTCAGGTTTTTAAATCGTCAAAAGATGCATATAGTAGATATTTTAGAGCAAGGCAAATGTTCAGTATTGTTACCTCGCAAATATCATAACTACAACGAAAATTTGCAGATATGAAACTTTTTTTTTTCAATTTTGTCAATTTACCAAAACATGAACAGGTCCCTTTAAGATCTCACTCACTATTCAAACGATTTCAATAACATGAAAACTCAGAGTCCAGTCTATACAAACAAGAATTACAATGTCATCCTCGTTTGATATCGAAGGCATTCTGCAAACAAACAATAAAATAGGTATTCAGAACTACCCAATAGAACGATTTCACCGCGTTTATTCCAATCTGGGTGCAATAAATGGTTCATACATTTCGATAAACATGTATTAATATTTTCTGCTGTATAGTTCAACGGATCAATTTTAACTCCAACATTGCACACAACAAAAATCAAAATATGTATTTTAAATACATGTGCTTCTACATAGTTTGTTTACATATTGAGCTGACATACACACACACACGAGAAAAATGCAGTCTTGTCGTAAATTTAATGAATGTATATATATTTATTTATATATTGCTTAATTTGAAAAACAAAACACATGTATACAAATGTATTTTTGTTTTCATAAGGTGTTATGTTTTTTTTGTAGATATCTAGAATAAATCTGTTTTACTGGCTAGGTTTTTGCAGGCACTTTACCTTATTGTAAAGGTCACAACAAGCTATGCTTCTGTTGTTATAGATCTTTTTCTTCAAACAGCAATATGTAAGTAACTATGTACAATGCTTTTAAACAATCATAAGTGTTTTATACCATGTGTCCTAGGTCTTTACGTATTATACAGCGTTTTATACCAAGACTGCGATAGTAAGTGAACATTTCGTACTGGGCTCGAGTAAAAAAAGTACACTTAAGTCTCAATGAATTACTGTTTAGGTATCGTTCAACTTGTTCAACACGTTCGCCAACAAATCAGTGTATTATTGCCGGAAACAATACAAACAAGGAAATGATTCCCATACAGTTGGTAATTATCTGGGTAATATTTGTGTAAGTAAATCTACTATAGCTTCCTAAGATAAACTTATATTTGTTTATGTTTATTATTATCCGACTGTATGCAAATGAAATTCACAAATATTTGTGTTCTGGACCGGTATTCATAAAGTATATACGATTTTAATGTCAATATTTTATTTCTTAATCTTAAACCACCACATGAATTTGAATAAGGAATATTAAATAAATTAAATGAACCCTTGTTTAATGGTCCATAAATCAAAGTAAGTACAAACGAACTGGATCAATTTGTATCAACCGCGATAATATTAATAAACCAAAATGAACTCATTGATACAATTTAAGTTCCATGCAATAAGTCGTAAAAAAAAACATTTGTATCAGAAGCTTTTAACTGAAACATCTAAATCTGAATATAAATTGCTTTAACTTCTTTTATAACAAGTTTATTATTTACAGACTACATATTTTTTATATGTTAATAAATTCAACAGTGTACCGTGATAATTATCGGTAAACGAAAAGACAGCATAACGCGTAACAGCGTGCATAACCATCATAAATGTAGTACATTAGAGTCAGTATACATGTACCTCATTTGCTTTTAAAATAAAAACCCTTAATCGGAACTGATATAATCATCAGTTCAAAACAACTTGTATCTGTTAAATGCTCTTTCGTCCAATCAATATCGGAGTATTGACAGAGGATTAATGGTGCTCAACTGTATATCAATACCAGTACATAATGCCATGGACTTTGGTCGTTACGTGATGTAACGTAGCAATAACAATACCAGTACATGATGCCATGGACTTTGGTCGTTACGTGATGTAACGTAGCAATAACAATACCAGTAAATAATGCCACGGACTTTGTTCGTTACGTGATGTAACGTAGCAATAACAATACCAGTACATAATGCCACGGACTTTGGTCGTTACGTGATTCAACGTAGCAATAACAATACCAGTACATAATGCCACGGACTTTGGTCGTTACGTGATGTAACGTAGCAATAACAATACCAGTACATAATGCCATGGACTTTGGTCGTTACGTGATGTAACGTAGCAATAACAATACCAGTACATAATGCCATGGACTTTGGTCGTTACGTGATGTAACGTAGCAATAACAATACCAGTACATAATGCCATGGAGTTTGGTCGTTACGTGATGTAACGTGGCAATAAAAATACCAGTACATAATGATATGGACTTTGGTCGTTACGTGATGTAACGTAGAAAAACAAATGTTCCCTGAAGTCCGAAAAATGCTATTCATACATAATACAAGTGATTGATTATATAATATTATGCATTGTAGTAACAGCTGTTCAACTGTTTTTAAGTAATTACAAATCTCAGACTACATAGTATCATTTATCTATCAACCGAGCATTTATTGCGTCCACATACTTAGTTTGCATTTCATAAAGCAATTGATGACTTTAAACGAAAGCCGTGATCGATTTGAGTTCATTCAAAATTTATTGGCAATCCGGCATGTTGCCTTTGGCCAAATACATATACACAAAAGAAATGTAATGACTCCGATTGCGAATAAGTCAACATGTGGATACAGCATACTCACACACAAATATTGTTTTAACAACAATAAATTCGTGTTTTGCTAAAAAAATATGATAATGGATACGATTTTCGTACCCACCCGATCTATATAAATAAAATACTTTTATTGAACCGTGTTATTAAATGCTAATTTGTCTGACGTGTATGGGCTTTAAATATAAATGCTCAAGAATGCGTAACAAAGGAATCAGAATTATGAAGATATGAACATGTTTGATTTCTCCATGTGCCACAGTCCAAACATGTGTGTGGAAAGGGTTAGTGACCTTCGGAATACAACGCTCCTCTCTGTACAATTATTAATAAACGGCTTTGGAGAATAATTCACAATTTAAATGAGTGGACCTGTACAACCGAGAAGGGCATACATGCACAGAACGAAAATATTTTTTTAACGGTGGAAATGGGACTTCAATAATGAACAAAAATAGGGAATTTATGCAAGAATGTGATCAAGCATTCGAGGAATGTTTCATTACCCCGTTGGGCGGCAACAACTCTGGCTCATTAATGGTTCTGAGTTGTAAATAAGACAATACATTAACTTACATGTAGAGATTTTGGTTGATATTCCCGTTAGGTTAATTCAAGTACTCCATTATAACATATATACCATACCAGCTTTTGGATACATATTTCTTTATATATTACATTGGTCTTCATAATAACAACATATCAAGTTATGAAGCAGTGTTGTTGTTATATGGGTCGAAATTCCGATTACTGATTGTTATCAAGCAATACCCGTACACTGAGTTTACCACGAAAACAAATATCAAATAAAAGTATTCTCTTATACATTACATTTGTTCTTTTTATACGCAGCTGCGGCTGTAAGTAGAAAATCCGTGTTTTGTTCGGGTTATACAAATTTAAATAAATATAATA
Organism: Dreissena rostriformis; assembly: GCA_007657795.1. NCBI lineage: Eukaryota > Metazoa > Mollusca > Bivalvia > Myida > Dreissenidae > Dreissena > Dreissena rostriformis. The sequence goes on from VMBQ01008002.1 coordinate 18,574, forward strand.
TTTTTGGCGACCGTGGCTCGTTCTTAAGGGCCTTTGACATGTGCATCAACCCACTCGTTTATTCGCTGACGAGAAATGGGCAATTGATAAATTGAATTGCCCGTATTTGCCCAAGGAACAACTGAGCAGTCATAATTCAGTTTAAAGTGGCTGTGTGTGCTTCACAAGTGACGCCCGCTAAAAGATAACATTTTGTGTGTGATACTGGGCCGCAGAGATGAAGTATTCGCTGTATGCAACCAGGTAAGGTAGTGTTCGGCAAATAAAATAACCATTGTTCCTGGTTAAGTGTTCCAGTAAAAAATCTCTTACCAGACGTTGATTTGTGGACTTTAAAATTAATTTCGTCGGTCTTAAATATCCTGATTTTCTCCGAAGTCAATATAAACACTGTGAAACCCCAGTTGCATCAGCAGGAGAAAATACGAGTTGTCACTAAGATGCAATCAGTCCTCTTATGGTTTCACCGGAAGAAGTAACGGTTTATCCCTACGTCCATCCGTGCTAGGTTGACACAACTTGGTATGTGGATAGAGGAACATATGGGAAATACATATTATATTTCAGTGTTATCGTCAGACGCGAATTGTTGTTGTTACAGAAAGTATTGAATACTAAAATCTTTATCCCGCGATTATGCGAATAGTGCTTGAGCCAAGTTGATTAAACTTGATATATAGATAGAGGGCCATAAGGGAAATGGGCACGTTATTTCAGAATTCTCTTCAGACAAAATTGTGGTTACTTTTGTTAAAGAAATAAATTAACGTGTCTTTTCTTCTCCTTCTCGATCGCCGCTACACTTGGAGTCTGGAGGCAAGACTGAAACGGAGGGTCTTCTGTAGAGCCTCCACCTGTCCGTTCAGCGTCTCTTGCACGCTCACATCTTCGACATTTTCCCATGGTGGTTGATGGTCCCTGCATTCATGGAGGATGTGTTAAGCCGTTTGGTCGGTTTCTCTAAATTTTCACTTTGGGGACTCTGTTCATTTCTTCTCCACTGACTTTGTTATCGTTTTGGTTTTCCTCCGGTACCACTTTTGCCATTCTCTCTACCTCATTATGTCCGTGTATACCGTAGTTCAGTATTTCCACTAGAATTTCCGTAGAAATTAATGTGTTGTTATGTTGCTGTAAGGCGATGCAGTTGGTTTGCTGTATTGGACACACGAATCCGGATCTGGCAGCAACTCAAACAGTAGTAAAGCTAATTCTATGAACCTCTTTATCTATCAAGGAAGACAATAAGATAGCTAGTAAGGTTCTTAATTGGTTAATTAAGAATGACTTGGATCCGATGCGTAGGTAATAAGATGAAATATGTATTATTGTTCGTCAGTAAATAGACAACTTTTAATGCCAACGGTATTTGCATTTTACCCGACCGAGCTGATAACTTTTGCAATTACAATTCATTACACTGCAAACTATTTAGATCCGTGTCGTAATTAAAAGATTTGGGAAATTATGACCCTTATGAGTTTTTACACCCTTAATTCTTTCTCCGAAATATATATTTCATGCGTATTGTATCACTATTTTATGCACTGATATAATAATTATTCTTGCATATATTTCGTTGAATTTATATTTTAAGATTTGATCTGAAGACTTTGTACAAGAAGCCAGAAGGACTGAGAGCAGGTGCACCTGATATCGTGTACAGCCCATGCAGACACATTCCGGCGGCACCGGAAGATATAGGAACGTGGCCAGAAGAACAATATTTAAATTACACGGATACTGGGGATCTGCTTGACCTTCCCGACCCGTCAAGGTCAAAGGTCGAGCTGAATGGAAACGGTCACTTGACCATCGGAGCTCACGTGAATGTAACAATCACGCTATTTGACCGTCGTGGACGTAAACGACGCACAGGAGGTGACGTGATGAGTGTTTTTACTCATGAACAGTTCTCGTTTAGCTTAGCGGGTCCAAGTTTCGTGGTCCACAATTTCTTGACAACCAAGACGTCGCTGGTTCGTATCGACACTAGACCTTAACATACTGATTCGTTGTTCTCATGCTACACATAACCCTTAATGAAGTGTTCTGTACATGAGTCACATCTGCATCCGGGCGTCTCCTGCATCTTACACAACCACTGGGCGTCTCCTGTATCTTACACAATCACGGGGCGTCTCCTGTATCTTACCCAATCACGGGGCGTCTCCTGTATCTTACACAATAACGGGGCGTCTCCTGTATCTTACACAATCACGGGGCGTCTCCTGTATCTTACACAACCACGGGGCGTCTCCTGTATCTTACACTGCCACGGGGCGTCTCCTGTATCTTAAACAGCCACGGGGCGTCTCCTGTATCTTACACAGCCACGGGGCGTCTCCTGTATCGTACACAGCCACGGGGCGTCTCCTGTATCTTACACAGCCACGGAGCGTCTCCTGTAGCCTACACAACCACGGGGCGTCTCCTGTATCTTACACAACCACGGGGCGTCTCCTGTATCTTACACAATCACGGGGCGTCTCTTGTATCTTACACAACCACGGGGCGTCTCCTGTATCTTACACAGCCCTCGTTACTGAGCTATCATATCGTCCAGAGCGATTATCAACCATATGGGAACGATGGTTGGTTTAATCGATACCGAAACTCTCGTAACAGCCTTTAACGTAATCAGACAAAGTGTTGTTGCCATGGTTACAGAAGTAATTGAAAACTCAAATCTAGATCATGCGACAACTTACAAGTACTTACGCTAAGTTGATGGAATGTGGGACAAATGGCCAGATAAGAATATCCTGTTTTTAATATTCAACCTTAAGGGGACTACTGTTTTATCCGTGGCAAAGCTATTTGTTAAACTATTGCATTGCTACATGCGTAAGGTAATATAAACATGTACAANATGGAATGGGGAACAAATGGCCAGATAAGAATATCCTGTTTTTAATATTCAACCTTTAGGGGACTACTGTTTTATTTGTGACAAAGCTATGTGTTAAAATATTGCATTGCTACATGCGTAAGGTAATATAAACATGTTAAAAATAATGTGCACAGCCTTTATATTTGCACAATGTTATAAAAGAAGAGACTATGCAAACGTGTTTTTTTTAAAGGAAATACTCCATTTACATAAGATTTCGACTAACCAAATGTATGTAACATGTGGGTTTTATATTAGATTTTCTATATCGCATCACCCTGGGAGTTACCACCACGCATTTTCTTGATACCTCTTAGTAAGCCTCGTTACACTGGTACTCTCATATTAAAGATTGATGCGTGTTACAAAGCACTGAATAATTTATGAATTCTTCATTCAGTTACGTTTGAAGTTTCGTAGATCAATATTTGACCCAGCGTAGTTATTGCAATAACTGACCATCTCAAATACCTATTAACCCTGTTTATTGATAGCTAGTATTGACATTCCTTTCAGTTTACGCAATTTAATTGGTGTTTGATATTAAATATTAACAGCATGAAATCTGTCAATCAAATTCAGAAGATACATCAAGGCATCGTCATAAATTTAAATTGAGGTTAACGTATTAGAGTAAGTATTTAAATGGCTAAGATAAAAACTTAAACTGTATATTTTATAGAGAAATAACCAAGGAATCGCACTTGTTTAAAATGTAACATCAATTCGTTTGAGTATTTGGTAAAGCCTTTATTTTTATATATTGAACCAACTTATTTTCGGATTGTTTTTTTTTTTTAAAGAAANGTGACTTCACGAATAAAAAAAAAACGTTTACAATTGGACAGTGCTACATTTATATGGACAACACATATACTGAACACACATGCCAAGCATGGCAGAGAACTGCCCATTGAGATCGGTATCAAAGAAAGTGGCTTTGTGATTGGTAACCTGGCCATACAATAGTGTAGCAACATCTGACAAATTTGAGCTCTTGCTGGCCCATAAATAACCATCATATTTCGGACTCAGTTTGCTTCAAATATGACATGGTCCTCCCCCATGCAGGTTCGGGCCTGGCTGGCGGAGCCGTCAATAGGGGCTGCTGCGTCCGCCCGAGTGGTGGACAACAATGACGGAACTTACCGAGCACAATTTGTTGCATTCTGGGAAGGGAAACCGGAAGTAAGGGTCGCCATAATTATGACGCGAGAGGCAGTTTCTACAGCGTACAAACGAAGGTTAATTGCTTTTAAGCTTTTAAATTAATATGATTTTACAATTATTGATAGAAACATTGTCTAGCGTGTTTCAAATGTAAATCATGAACTATCATGCGCTCCAATATGTCGCAATAAGAGTTAATTTATAGTTTCCTTTCGGAATAAATCGTCTGAAGCGATAGCGAGAATCACAAACACTTAGCCTATGAGGTGAGTAATAACTAAGTAATAAAAGCAATGATACCACATCTTATATATGGGCTATAAACATTGGTTTCAGGTACACGTGTCCGCCCGTGATAGTTAACACTGCCGTATTTCATCATCCGCTTGACTTAAGTATCGCGGAAGAGACGCCGTGTAGTTTCGACCCGTTCATTAGGGGATATGATGTAATCTGCAACCTGACAAACGACAACTTCCGGCGGCCGTGGTACTGCGGAAAACCAAGGTGTCAGCAATTAAAGTACAACCACTAAGTACAGTACCTACTTAATTGTGTCGGTGGGGTTTTGTAGCAGCACTATAATTATTAGCGCATTTTTTAATCGTCCCTAACCTATTTAGCTGGATATCTGGCTTATCATCGATAAATGAACTCGGAATTGATAAAATCATCATTTTATGTTAAATGGTGTTGTTGACTTCTCCAGAAACACGAAACTTCTCTGCTCTGATTGGACGCTGTCCTCCGAGCGCAATCTCTGGGGGCTGAACACGGAGCAGAAACATATGACGTCATCACAGCTGGCACTGATCTCGCTGTACGTTTATTTAAAGATTTGTTTTGATTTATTTTTTGCATGTTACTAAAATGAACGCAAAGTATCAGAACTTAAATGCAATTTGAATTTAATTACAGTGAGTCTATTTTTAGTAAATACGATTTGAATTTTAGTTTGTTCTAACTTAAAATACAACCTACATCTTGACACATGATTTTCTTTGAAACGTGTGCATATATTAATATTAGATAAAGATTACTTCTGCTTCTTAGAAAGAAAAACACTAACAAAACACTTCAGCAAGTCTGTCTGTTTGCCCATTGTACATGTCAAGTTATGCTTAAATTTTTCGGACTAGTACATATTAATTTAATAGTACAAAAATATATATCATAATGTTACGTTATTGTACTGCATTTTACAATTTGTTGATAGACGAAAATAGAAAGAAAGAGAAAATCTGCATTTTTTTTCGCATAGAAAATTCTGCGGATGTAAACATCTGTACACTNGTATACATCTGTACAATTTTACTAGAACACATATTATTACACTGTAGCATAGTGATCAGTGTACATGTGTTATTTAAGCCAAAATCGAGACACGGATGTCCATCGTTTCGGATTTGTTGTATGGGTTGCTTAAATTTTACAGAAGAGTTTTGAGTACAACCTATTGTAGATATGTTTTGCCTTATATTTCAGGAATAACAATGCTTTACCGCTTCAGTCCGGCATTATTCTTAACGTCACTTCAGGTAAAATATTACATATAACACAATCGAGTCTGAATTGTAACAAACTTTGAATAAAACTTGCTCTACAAAGCAATATCCCCGTCGATAATGTCGGATGTACCTAGTGTTGGTTTGTATGAGGCAACCAGTAAGCTAGGCGGCTACTTGCGCTTTTTAAGGCAGACAATTACAGACGGTTTTCAACTATCAAAACTTGATGGTCCTGTGCTATGAATCATATAATGGCAACCAAGTGCGATACTAAGTGTTCCTAACAATTCTTACTCCCTTAAGCAAATTGCCAACGTCACTGAGGAGTTACTGCCCTTTAATATCTTCTTTCGTCTGCATTTGGATTTGAAACGCATCATGGATTTTCAACTGTTCAGACTTAATTTGAAATTGAGAGGACATGAGTCTTTGTTTAAATTATATTTATACATTGTTTTAAAAGTCATCGTAATCGTAACAAAAATCTGATCATCATATATGCATAATTATAGTGTTTATTTAGATAATGTACCTGTTACGTCAGAGAGAATTTCGTTATCTTCTTTTTGTAGATTCTTCTTCGCATCAATTCGAAACAGACCGGAAATGTGATGTGCGCGCANTCTTCTTTTTGTAGATTCTTCTTCGCATCAGTTCGAAACAGACCGGAAATGTGATGTGCGCGCATCGCAAAGTGCGCAGAAAACTTCTACACCCGTGGGGTACTTATATGAAAAGAAATGGTACAGCAAATTATGCAAGTCTCAATTTAGTTTCTCGCAGCTGACGAAATATCTCAGAAATGTCCAAATGGTTATAATTGGCGATTCGACGTCGAGACAATTTTTCTACGAAATGAAAAATCTTGTTACGTGCGAATTTACAACAGACACGTGGGANCAAGTGCACACAGATCGATTTATTACTTTTGAAAAAAAAAATTATTGATACATAGACCGGCATACTCTCGACACATCTTTTATAGAGTATTTCAATTCAAACTAGAAATCTTCGCAATAATCTGTACGACTAGGTTGCAAAACAATCTCTAAAAATGGTGCGTTATGAATCCAAATGGGTTGAAATTTAAGACCACTATGCATTTAACTACATGTAATAAAACGGAAAGTGTTAGATTAGCTTGCATTCGAAAAAGTGCTTCATATTATCTTCAGAAACCAACTTTGATACATTGATACAATTATTTCAAACATCCCCACCAACCATCCCCCCCCCC
>VMBQ01008002.1:26067-42756 GCA_007657795.1 Dreissena rostriformis
ACAGGGTCGCTATTGTCAACAAACTATGAAGAGTTTGTTAGTGTACAGGGTCGCTATTGTCAACAAACTATCAAGAGTTTGTTAGTGTACAGGGTCGCTATTGTCAACAAACTATGAAGAGTTTGTTAGTGTACAGGGTCGCCATTGTCAACAAACTATCAAGAGTTTGTTAGTGTACAGGGTCGCTATTGTCAACAAACTATGAAGAGTTTGTTTGCGTATAGGGTCGCTATTGTCAACAAACTATCAAGAGTTTGTAAGTGTACAGGGTCGCTATTGTCAACAAACTATGAAGAGTTTGTTAATGTACAGGGTCGCTATTGTCAACAAACTATCAAGAGTTTGTTAGTGTACAGGGTCGCTATTGTCAACAAACTATGAAGAGTTTTTTAGTGTACAGGGTCGCTATTGTCAACAAAATACGAAGAGTTTGTTAGTGTACAGGGTCGTTTTTATCAATTAATTGTGTTTGTATGATTTCATATTGTTTTATATATTGTATTTGTTTGCTTTGATACTGTCGGCACTCTATTAAGATCGCCAGATGTATACACTGCGTGTCACCCATGCAGATGATATACACTGCATGCACACATTTGGTATAAAATTGCAAAGACAAAATAGAGTTGAATCGCAAACAAGGCTATTTTTAACAGTATAATATATTACGATATACATGCTGATGATGGAAACGTAAAGGCAGAAAAACAGTGCATATAATTTTATCCTAAATGTCCCGATTTAGTAATATTCAACTTAACTCATTTGTTTTGGCGAAACTTGGAAAAACTCTCAAGCATACTATCGCAAGCGAGTTGAATGACATGAAATAATGTTAGGATGACATATTGTGTTATTGCTCTGTTCACGCAGATAAGTTTGTCGGGCGAACTTGTGGCACTTGCCTATTGTATTGTGTGCACACAACTGTGGGTAACGCGCTCTACCTCAGCAGCGAGTGCAATGTCCTGCTTTTTGAGTTACGTTTCAGGTTAAAGTTTAAGCATAGTACAATTTATCGTACAATTGCTCGTACACTTTCAATGGTTGTCAATTTAAACTGTTCACCGCTACGATAATACAAGAAAGCAGATACCATAGTGATTGCTTTTCCAAAATAAACTTCGACTAAAAAATCTTATATATATACTCACATACATGCAAAATGACACGATCAATACTATGTGATTTTAGTGCCATGTTTCCACAATCAAATACACATTTTGGAATGCCAACATGTCCAGATTTTTTAGACCGACATTAAGAACTGTATAGAGGATAAATGAAGAAGTGGACAGTTTTTTTAAGAGATTACTCCTTCTATTGTTTCCTTTTGCAACCTCAAAACAGCAAACAAACACAAAGCGCTTTGTACTTTATTTTTAAGCTTTCCAAATTATATATTTTTAAATGCAAAAATGAAACGTGTGTGCCACAATTTTACAAAATCCAACATGTTCTTATGTACGATAATTAGTTCGTTACATTTCTGTAAACAAAACTGCATCTCACATTATTTCTTTTGTTCCTTTTGTGAAATAAATTGATTTTTATAAGTCATTTACAAAAGAAATGTATATATTTTGATTTGGTCATTTATTTTAATCTTTTGTTTTATCTTTACCATCTTTCCGTAAAAAAGAATTCTACGTTATTTGGAACAAATACGTTACCATTTTATATATCGTATATTGTTATTATCATATATGCTACGGAAATAATGACATTTGGAATGACCAACACAATTTATTAATAAACATTTTCGTAATTGGTGTGATTGAGTAATTAAAAAATAAGGTAACATGGAGATGAAACATTTTTTTTCTGTGCAAATATACTTACTTACTAATAAGCTGTCAGAAGTTGACCAGCCCAAAGTCATATTGCTTTTGTAAATCGGTATAATGTATTTTTTTTTTATAGAATTTCAAACATCGGATACTGTGCAAATTTTTTCATCATACGACCTGCAAATAAGAATGAAAAGTAAAGTCTTTATGAAAAGTATCGGATTAAGGCAGTGTTTATATAAACAATCCAAAAATATCAACACTACGTAAACGAATAAAAAATAGTCCCAGCAAAATATAACTAAAATTTTCAATCTTTGTCGAATTTATCATAATTTGTAGATCATGCATTAACTGTAAATGTTTTTTTTTGGTCCTAACATAAACACTAATTTACAATATGCACATTTTCTTCAGGGTTGAAAAGATTCTTTTCGTTGTGCTTATTGCAGTGTTGCGTGTAAGAGCATGGAACGAGTGTATGCTGGGAGATGGATGGTCAATAAAAACATACATGTCCATGCAATTCATAACAAAATTATCATTTTTAAAATGTGGTTCAGAAATTTCGCACACCAGCAATATGCGGGGCAGACAGGGTGGAATACCGTGATCATTTTGTAGCTGGGCACTTGAAGTCCTGTGAGAAAAAAATGAAATTCATTCGACTTCTGAAATACTTTCTTCTTGTATAAAAGGCCACGGGAAATACAACGTTGCTCTTGCATATTTGATAGAATTATTTTTATTTAAGCAGACGACGTGTTAAAAAAATGCGTACAAGTTGAATTGTATGCCCATTCCAGCATACATTTTATAAAGAAAACATATTGTTTGCACACGATTAAAATAAAATAACAATTACAATTCTATCATTGTGTTTTATTTGCGATTTCAAGTGAGGCAAATGGTTCAGCTTTCAACATTAACAATCAGTTGATGTTTGATACAAAGTTTGCCTAGCTGTCAATAGAATATATATAAAAAAGCTGGGTTTAATTATTGTTGTTGTTTTCACTTGTTATTCGCATGTCCACTGCCCGTAATAAATATAGTCAAACCACACAATAGTGTTCGTAGATAAAAAATATTCTACGAGAGATCACATCATATGTGTCCTCACATGGCTTTTTATGAGTTTATTTCTTCACCATCAAAATGTATGGTATTTTACCATTCGATTAACACGCAGTTTTCTTCCGACATATTCACAACACACTTTAAAGCCGCGTCATGCGGAAAAGGGTCTTATAGCGTTTCGGCCAGCGTAGCTCAAGCCCAATTTTGGCCCAGTTACAATAAAGTTATACTTTAATACACTAAATTTTATGGTTGTAACAAGTATGTAACTGATATGTGTATAATTATTATTGACCATAACCACATGAGTGTAAAAATTCATACAACAAAACTTGTTTTGATTTATAACACTTAACTATTTTATTTATAAGAATTATATTACAGAACACTTAAATAGCCTCTTTGTACATATCCGCTACACCAATTATATCGATCAAAATTGGGTGTAAAACACAGTTAAATTATAAATACTATTATACAAAAGCAATTGAAACATCAAACAAACGAACATTTCCTTTCAACGAATACTTTTCTATCCAGAAAATAGAGTTGAACGCAAACAAATAACATAAATAGCAAAGAAGATATATTTAACTTACGTTCTAGCTTAATTTAAATTATAACACAGTTGGCAATATAAGTTCATTATCAAAATAATTCTTAAAAACAATGATTCGAACAAAGTTTTTCAAATCTTAAGCACATCTCTCTGCATTGAACCCATATTGCACATATGCTGCTTTTCTCCACTGTGTAGGTCTATGCTGATTATTTCCCAATGCATCTTACCATCAATGCGTGTTATTGCATACAGTCTTTTATAGTAAGGAACGGTATCACAATCTAAAAAAAATCGAATGTACACACACAATAATCAACAAAAAAACATACTGCTATTTATTCCTTTCTGAAAGGGAACATGCACAGTAACTTTTAATAATCGCTTTATATAGAATTACGGCCGTATCCCCAATCTTAACGGACACCGACATGCAGTTTGCTCAATACCTCCTCGCTTTCTATTTTGGAATGGGGTGTAACGTGATAAAAAAATCTTGACTCCAGGACAATCATGTAAAATGTGTCGGAATTATTTTGACCGAACATAACGCGGTGCCGAGTTTCAATTTGTAAAGTCGATCATGAAAACATGTAGAATAAGACTAAATGTACACATTACGTTTACAATTATATTGATGCTTTTATGTTATTTAAAGAAAAAAAGAAAGAACAAATGTGCTATAGAGAATAATAATGAAGGCAATATTGGTATTTATCTTCTTTACCCATTTACTTTGTCTCTTGTCTTTGATTTCCTTCGAAAAACTTCCCACACACAATGCACAATCTTAATCTGAAACGAAGGTCATAGTTCAATTGTAATAAGCATGTTCTATCCAAAAATATATTTTGAAAAGCTGCAGACGTACACATATTTTTGTTTCATTCGTGAATCATAAATATATTTTTCATCCGTAATCATTTATTATTGTTGTGGATATTTTGTGAACATTTAAATTAACAGCTTGGAAACTTTGCATACATTGAACCTAAACTTGTATTTATACATTATTTATGTGTAAACAAATGTTTCGAAATTAAGAAGTTGCGTGAAATATTTTAGTTTATCCGTGAAAACTATCCTAATGAGCAGGTCACTTGGAAACAAATTCAAAGGGTAAACGGAATATATGAGTACTACTTTGTGAAAAGTACGATATCGGTACACGCGGAAAATGACGCCGCATATGATAGACTACATGTGGGCATGTTTAAAGTTATAAATTATATACCATGCGTAAAATGTTGAGCCAGGAAATGTGAAAGTCAGCGACCGTCTTCAAAACAAAACACATCCAGTCTTGTACACATATAGTTAACAGTATAATTACAACTCATGTAATTTACTTTAACATTTTAAAGTAACGAAAGTAACCGTATGGTTAAAATCATACTTTAAGTCTTATATTAAATGTGGGATGTTAGCGTGTATATTGTTTATTCATAAATGTTTTATGCATGGGTCTACATATCAAATAAGAATTTCTATTATATTGTTGTAATATAGCACTCGAATAGGCCGAAATGATCTTTGCTATACAAACATGGGATCAATATTATGGATAACGACACAAATAAAAGCAACATGTGTACAGCTTAGACTTACTGTCATCGAATCGGAAAATACAGATTACGAGAGGAATTATAGAAAACGAAATATGTTTGTAGCGCTTTAGCAGAACAAAAATCGATGTCATGTCGCAAAAGAGTGTTTTTTATTACTGGATGTGTTGTCGACCGAATAATGAAATACATGCCCGACTACATTAGCATGCTATATAAAGAGATTTGTTTCACCGTCACTCGTCCAAGCAGCAAGCCGAGTTTATATAAAAAAGGTATGTTTTGTAACGATATGAGAGAATCTTAAGTAGTGATAACTTTGCTAAAGGAAACTCATTACAGCATAACTTAAATATTATCTTAGTATAAATCAATAAAAAATCATACTTGTATAAATATAAAATTATAATTCGTTGTTTAAAACACTGAAGTTAATATAAAACATATCACCTCTAATCAACGCTTCATAAAAGCAAGCTGAATTAGGAAATCAAAAATAAACTAAAACTTCTCATGGCATCATAATTCGATTGTTTTCGTATTTAACATGAACATATGTAATACTTAAAGGGTCGTAGATATATACCAGGTAACAAAATATGCTTTAATCATATAGCAAAGTTAATACAAGGTATTAACAATAACTTATTTAATAAACCTATAGTCTATGCCAAACGTTATAAGATGTGTCGTAAAAATGTAGTTGAGTTTTTCTTCAATGAAAAATAATAGTAAGGAATAAAAAGCCTATGTACAATGTACATGTATAGGGTGTAGTCATGCTCATTTATAATTGAAATGAAGGGACCAATGAGTTGCTATGTGTTGCCAGCGACACCGTCAATATCACCCAGGTGAAGATATACACAAGAGACACATACAGTTTATATATACATTTAAAAGCGCAACAAAAAGGCACCATATAGTTTGTTAAAGCATATCATAATCACTCATCTAAATTAATAAACCGTTTTTCTTTTTTTCCAGATTTTCCAAACTGAAATGGTAAGTACAATTTCATTTGCACGTTATTTTGTATCATATTGTAATCGAATAGAATAAAGAGAGTTCTTAATTTCTGAATTAACTTGCTAACAACGACGCTGTTTGCAGTGGTGGATAGTCTTGCTAGCTTCTATTGCGGGACCCGTTCTGGGGGGCGAGGATTCAGAACCATCGCCGCGGCCAACCATCGGTACAAATCCAGTTAATACAATCGCTTTCATTGGTCCCATCGTAGATCCCATCACTATCGACCCATGCAATCCAAAGCCAACCCCCAAACCAGATATAACCGATTGGGATGGAGAGGTCATTGACAGTGAATGGTAAGCAATGCTTTATCGTTCACCTACAGGTGTTTCAAAATAGAGAACTATAGGTTTTCCTCTGGCCGTCCGGTCGTTTGTCTATATGCCTGTACGTTACTACGCAAAACTGGAAACTTCGTTTACATTATAAGAGGTAAGAGGGCTGGTAACTTTCACTAAAACAAAAAAACAAACTCAAAACCGTAATAAGTCAAAAGATTATATGATTGGCTTTTGAAACGTTTTGTTTACACATTTCGCTTTCTGCTTGTCTGTCAGTCCCTCCTTTTATTATCTGGTCATTCTGTGTGTCACCATGAAGTTTGAATAACTCGGATGCTGCGAACGATATTACCATTTTTTATTTAAGTTCTATTCAATGTAACTTTAATATTTGTATTGCATTTATATTATGTTTACACTGGTGTCAGATTAAGATTAAAGTATCAAACTGAAGAACAAAGGTAGGTTGTTTGTTTGTTGTATTATTTATAATAATTTCATGACATATTCTGATACAACGTGTAGGATTTAAACTCACTATCTTAACCGGAAATTCGATTAAATGGGTATCTGGGTATGAAATTGAAATACCTTTCCCGACGCACTACATTAGCGTTGTCCTTCATGCTTGAAGGTGGGAATACATTCGGAAAGGGCTAGGGCGAGGTAAAGATGTCCCTTCCGAACTGCGGTCTAGCTTATCGGATGCGAAGAGCGTCTGTGTTGCGCCAGAGAACATTCCCAAGTAAGTAAATATAATACGGCCTCACAGTAAGATCTTTAATTCTAAATGAAAATGTGTTATTTAAAAAAAAAGTATTCATTGATTACAAAACTCGTATATGCAATTTAGTATTTGATTTATGACGATGTGGGTATTTTATTTTCGTTTGAGTGCATAAGATGGAAGATCGAGCAATACGTGTTGTTTATAGGATGTAGAGTATAGAAATATTGAAAGCCACCCCTCAAAACACCATATAAAATGAATTTTCAAGGACTAATTTCCGATTTAAATACGCCAATCAAATTAAAAAAGAAACGCATTGAATTAGTTATTATTTATGTGTATTTTCTCAATACGAGATTATTTGTGAGTCGTCTGCAGTACGTTACATGTTTGCCAAACAATATGAAACTAACACTACTAAAACATGTGTCTCAATCATATCTAAGAAGAGTTTTTAAGTAGTTCCTCCCATTTGGAAAACATGTCCGTCATGGTCGACTATAATGAAATATTATATATAAGGAACATTTTATGCGTCTTGCACACAAACATTCGCTTTTGCTGCCAACTGAATCATGTGGTTACAAAATGAAGTCAAAATATTTACAACAATGTTAAGCATGTGGTCATTCTAGTTCTTATTTATAAGTGTGTTGTCCTTCATGATCTCATTATACATTTATGAGGCTGTGCTAATGTAAAAAACACCTTTAATACATTTTACTCGGGGGAGAAACGTATGCCATATTTGGTTATTTTTCACATTGGATACTTAATTAATTTACATGTACTGGACGTGTAAGAAGGTTTGATATTACATTCAGAGACAAGAGGAGGTTTTATTGGGAGACTGCCTGTCCATACGATGTATACTGGCTCGGACGGTTCAACCATCCAAAGCACGGCATGTGCTGGGTCATCAACCCGTGTTTTCAAAAGATCCGGGCGGTTAAATGCGTAACGTACGTTAAATGGTCTTTAGAGCATCATCAGTTTTATCGTTTGAGTTGATATTTTATAATCACTACAGTTACATTGACAGCTATAAATAAGTTGTATTAGTATGAATACATATTAATAGTGTCATCAGACAATAACATAGTCAATGATTAGAAGTTAGCAGAATGCTATAAAGATCGGTATGTTTGTTTTGATAAAACCAAATGTCCCATGTGGCAAACTTGGCATATGAATATTGTTATAAAGATAGTTGATGATAAATAATAACTTGTATCATATGTGTTAAAAATGGTAGCTATTTCACAATCTTTTGTATTCAAACTTACGTATCATCCGTGTACAGCATCCATCTGATGTCGCATCAAACTTGTAAGTTGTACCATACAATTACGACTAAAAATATTATCACGTTTGTACAAATTCCTAACGCACAGATGACTTTTTTCTGTTAGTTGTTAACGTGCCTTTCTCCACAGCGAATATTGCTCCTACCGATGTGCAGAAGATCATCCAAATGTACGGAATTCAGTCTGCCTGGAGAACAACTACCAGTCGTACACGGTCTGGGCCTTCTGTCCATCTAACCCCAAGATCTGTAAGAATTCACCGTGGACGTGCATCAAGAAAGTAAGAATATGTTATATATGAAAGACGTATTCACCGTTATAAGTAAGTGAGCAAATGCTCGTGAACAGTTTTACTGTATTCATTTACTGAGATCATATCACGCTTTCCATTTCAAGTATAATATTCTCTTTCAAAATGTTGCATTTGTTCCTATTTGTGTTCAGTTTGCAAATTCAATTAAAGGTTACTCGACAACAGTATGTATTCAAAAAATATTGTGTTGTTTTAATTATCATGCTGGCACCTGACGGTCGTAATGGCATGCCCGTGTACAGATCATATTTGGTCTGCCGCAGTAACATCGGGCGCTCATCATAATGCAATAGTACTAGTGTTTTCGTCGACAGATCATTGTCCTTATTGCTTGGAACGATAGAAATGCGCAGTCAGAGTGCAATGGGTTTTAACATGTATATTCTGATGAGCTGTTCACTTTAATTATTATTTTATAGAGAGCGTAATCCGTATGGCGCAATATTTTGAGTATTGAATTCAGATCACGTAAGACTATTGTAAGCAAGTTGGGGGATATTTGGCAGTGTTAACAGGATTAGATTTAGTCCGCGTTTTTCTAAATTGAAACAAAACATGCCATTACAAAATGTTACACGCTTAAATCAGAATTATGTATGAAATAAACAACATAAATACAATTTAAACAACAATTTTGAAACACTTGTACGAATCCCTAAAATAAGTGACTTCTTCTTGCTATTTTTTTAAGCGACTTAAGAATTGTCGAGAAATAGGGTCCGGTTAATCACTCATCGGGAGTTATAATCCTTTTTCTCCTCCTTATTCAGATCACAATCCGGCTGCCGCAGTGCTGCGAATGTTGGTCATGTTGGGACATGATGCGAACCATGCCTGACTGGAAGGAGGAGGGAGCGCCGTAGTCAGCATCAACAGCATGAGCTGCGTGACTATGTTGCATAAAATGGTTGACTGCAAAATAAAGTGCGTCATGACGAAAACTATTTGTTGTTTTATCCCCATGCCTAAGATGAACATGAAAATAGTGTTTATGAAGTATTTATTAAATGAATACTTAACGCATAAATTTCATTCGTATTAGCTAGATCTAGCAGTATTTGATGTACATCCATATATAAAACCATATCACCCCTGTGACGTTTAGCAGGCGCACGATACTGCGTAGGTATTACAAGTCGAGAGAAGATCTCAGACACGAAACATAGAATACATTACAGAAATAGATAATCTACATAATTTGGGCTCGTTAAGGGAGTAATTGTGTTAATTAATTTTAAATATACTATGACAGAGATTTTATCTAAAGAAATGACAGTATTTTAAATTCAAAGTCTTAATAAAACCAGTAGATATATTGATGATCTGTTAAATATGAATACTCGTATTTTAAACAATACATAAACAAGAGTTATCTCAGAGAACTACTAGTAAATAAATCCGATTCTTCGACTACTGATGTTGCATTTACAGATTTACACCTGACGATTATTACAACAAAGAACAAACTAGTCTTCATTTCGAACGTGATGATTTTAATTTAGACGTTGTAACCTTTTTTTAGTGGTTATACTTGGAAACCTTCGTTTGGTATATATATTTCTTCATTAGTTCGCTTTGCCAGAGCCTGTTTATGAGTCAATGATTGCAGCTAACGTATTTTTTCTAAGTAATAAGTAATGAAAACAAGGATGTTTATTTAATGAACTACAAAAAATGTTTACTTAGTGTTTCAAAAAACAAAAAAAGGTCGGTCAATATAAAGTTTCCTTAAGATCGTTATTGGTTAATGTGATTTTGGACATTCCACTTAACTTACGTATCACGTTATGCTTTTCATTTAAACTAACTACATATAACATAACTAATAATACAATTGATAGTGCTACCAATATTGACGACATTGCATGTCTAAAGAAAACTACTGTAGAAATTTAAAGGCAACAATTAAAACACAACTTACATATTGGAATTTAAATATAAGTGCATACCATTAATTATGTACGGTTAACAGTGCAATATGCGATAACGCGTTGTTCAAGACATAGAAGAAAATTATCATATTATTATTGTACAGTTTGACATCTAAGCGTTCATATTGAATATTACATGTTTGGGTATTTTTTGTTCCTCAAATTTGAAAGCAGTCAGTGGTAAACACAATCAAATATTACCCCAAGTGTTCTTTTCATCTTGACTTAAATAATTAGTTCCTTTAATTAAAAGAAAAAAAGAAAAAAAAAATCCATTAAAAAAAAACGGGTTAAAGCGGACTGTGCTGAATGTCGCCGATATCACCAGAAACATGCGGCAATCAACAGACAATAGAAATATTAATGCGGGGATTTATTTCAGATACAAACCATAACATACTACCAAACACTTTGTATTAGTTGTTTTCTGCACAATGTCTACTCATACGACACACAGACACTAAAGGTGTACATGTACACCAGACTTACCTACAGCACATGGGAAACCAAATGTTTAGTCGATACATGTGTTTGTTACACACTTTCTCAATCACAGAAAGCTTAATAAATTTCTTAAACGTGGTAGTATATAAACATATAAGTTCTAAGTGTAGAGGTAACATATGAACGCATGAGAATCTTGTTTCATGTTTGGAAATTTGTGATGATGAAGCGAATACACAACGGTGTATACTTCTTACTTTTATAACCATGTGTTTAACAAATCGATCTGTTTGGTCAACTATTAATGATTTTTTTATTCTATTGAATAAATGTGTTTTTATAACATGAAGTTTATATGTATTTGTCCACTGACCACATTCAGACAAAATGGTTTTATACATTAAAGGCCACATTAATAACACAGTCAGTAATGTATGAATAAGTATTATATATACAAAATAATAGTAGTCAACGCACAAACTATTAAGACGCCGCATCAATTTGTTGTGAGCCAGCAATATTTTGCAACTGGAATGGAGCTAGAAATAATTGAAACTTGATGCAACAATGTAAATGTATAACAAATAACTTGTGATTATTATTAAAATTTCCAGAATTGCATCAAAGTAATCTTGAATTGGAGTATAAATCTTAAGTATGGGTAAAAGCGAACAAAACCAAACATACACATGTGAAATATATGAAATGTGAAGGTATGCTTCCATAGTTCAATTTGCAAAAGTCTTTTGATTCTAAAAATGTAGTCCCCTAGTATATCTGCGCGTTTTACTAATTTATCCGAAGAATTGAAGAAAGGTTTACACGGCGAGACTTACCGAGTGTCATGTAAACTTGTGCTTTACATGCCATCCAGCCTTTACACTGCTACTTCATGTACATTGCGGTCTACTTGTTTTGGTGAATTTGGTCGATTCAGTGATTTTTTTCATTTTTTTTTTATTGCTTTTAACAATCAAACGCTTATATTTCGATCGTCTTTAAAGATTATTCTTATAAATATTTATGATGAATAGAAAAACACGAAAGTGTTATTGTTTACTTGAATTTATCCGACTCGTCTCAGAAAGGCGTACACTTATATCAGGTGACTATGTGAGCAGGCAAGCGCGTGCAGTTTGGCGATTTATTATGCATTCAGTTAAATAATAGATAGATTTTTTTTAATTATTATATGGTACATTGATTTGAAATGTATACATTAAATGCACGTTTATATTGAAATAAGAGAACAAATGATTGAGAAATGAGAGGCCGAAAAAAGTAGTCCGCTATGTACATGAAGTAGCAATGTAAAGGCTGGTAGGCTTGTAAATCACAAGTAGTAGTTTCCGACACACAGAGTTTCCTTCTATAAAATCTTTCGCTGAAGGATAAACATGTCATTTAGATTAAAACATTCAAAATAAATATAGCAAGGAACGCTTTACTTATTGCGCCTCATGAACAGAGTGTTGTTATCATTCACATAAGGTAATAACTATTGTATTTAGCCGACTTAAGCGTTCTATACATAGCAAATTCTAAGCTCAAATTCACAGGGTCAGTGTTTATCAAAACGTACAAATGTAGGCTTTTCTCTCGATTATGTTCTAATTAAAACATTGCGGTTAGATTTTATTGCGAAATATTCATAATTGCTCATTTTATCAACTTCTCCAATACATGCTGTCCAATTTATAATGTATACAATATCTTCACATAAAAGCAATTAACCTTGGTAATAGAAGTTTAGTAATACGACAAAATGTTATCCCTATAACGTTAGTTTGATTGATTGATTTTTATTCAGGTTTTTAAAACACATAATATACANGCTTATTTACAATATGCACATTTGTTCAGTGTTGAACAGATTCTTTTCGTTGTGCTTATTGCAGTGTTGTGTGTTAGAGCATGGAACGGCTATATGCTGGGAGATGGATGGTCAATACAAATAAACATGTCCATGCAATTCATAATAAAACCATCATTTTTAAAATGTGGCTCAGAAATTGAGCACACCAGTAAAATGCGGGGCAGACAGAGTGGAATACCGGGATCATTTTGTAGCTGGACTCTTGAAGTACTGTGTGAAAAAATGAAATTCGTTCGACTACTGAAATACTTTCTTCTTGTATAAAAGGCCACAGAAAATACAACGTTGCTCTTACATATTTGATATAATTATTTTTTATATAGGTAATATATATNGGTATTATTTGAACATGCGAGCAGTTAGTCACGTGACAATGCAAATGAGGCTGAACATCTACGGACTATTGATCCTAAATCGAGTCGAACATATAATCTTATAGGAATGAGCCAGTGTTAAAATTGCTTTATTAACTACGCCGAAACACAGCAAAGAACTAAAGTAAAATACAAATACATTATTAAAATATTTAATTATTTCGAATAAGTGTAGTAAAACTGATATTTGTAGAGCACATTTAAACCGTTTCACATCAAAGTTACCAGTTCGGATGCGGCTTTGTGATAATTGTAATGATACTATCAGTCCACATAGATATTATACAGTGCAATAAAATCATACTTTAATACACAAAATTGTATTGTTGTAACAAGTATGTAACTGTTATGTGTATAATTATCATTAATCATAACCACATGAATGTAAATATGCATAAAACAAAACTTGTTTTGACTTATTACATTTTATTATTGTATTCATAAGAATTATATCACATAACACTTTAATAGCCTCTGTGTACATATCTGCAACACCAATTACATCAATCAAAATTATACAAAAGCCATTGAAACATCAAACAAACGAACATTGCCTTTCAATGAATACTTTTCTATCCAGATTGAACGCAAAAAATAACATAAATAGCAAAGAAATATATATTAAACTTACGTTCTAGCTTAATTTAAATTATAACACAGTTGGCAATATAAGTTCATTATCANACATCAAACAAACGAACATTGCCTTTCAACGAATACTTTTCTATTCAGAAAATAGAATTGAACGCAAAAAATAACATAAATAGCAAAGAAATATATATTAAACTTACGTTCTAGCTTATTTTAAATTATAACACAGTTGGCAATATAAGTTCATTATCAAAATACTTCTTAAAAACACTGAAAGGATTCGAACGAAGTTTTACAAATCTTAAGCACATCTCTCTGCATTGAACCCACATTGCACATATGAAACTTTTCTCCTCTGTGTGTGTATATGCTGACTATTTCCCATCGCCTCTTACCATCCATGCGTTTTATGGCATACAGTCTTTTATAGTAAGGAACGTTATCACATTCTCAGAGAGAATCTTTTACACGAATGTATACAAACAATAATCAACCAAACACATTTTTTTTCTGAATGGGAACATGCACAGTAACTTTTAATAAGCGCTGTATATATCATAACCCCCGTATCCTCAATCTAAACGGACACGGACTTGCAGTTTGCTCAATACGCTCCTCGCTTTCTATTTTGGAATGGGGTGTAACGTGATGAATTAATCGTGGCTCCATGACAATCATATACAATGTGACGGAATTATTTTGACCGAACATAACGCGTNAATGGGTATGATTTCTTGTAAAACCCCAGGGCAGAAGACCATTTGAAATATACCAAGGAAGGATGCCAACTTTAGCCAGTTATCAGAGGCTAACATAGAAATTAAGTATTACAAACCATCCGATGCTTCAGCCCCGCCCATCACATTCAAGGAACTGACTGAGATTTCCCCAAAGAATCAAAATCTCTTCAACTCTGCCAACTTGTTTGTCAAAACTGTTTGGATTGCAAGACAGACAAGACCTAATTGGTCAGGATTTATGCAGACATTTCAGCAAGGAACACATCCAGGGGCATCAACTGTGACATTTTTGCCAATGATAGACATGGCACCTAGTGATCTCACATGTATCAACTCTACCTTATGGTTTGTTGCAAAGCAAGCAGAGAAATACATTGTGACACCTGTCATAACCTTTGACCAACCACTGTACCTGAAAGCTCATACAGTTATCAGAGAGCAGAATGCCGACAGTCCGTTAAGATGGATAGTATTACGACTTGGTGGTTTCCATATGCAGATGAGTTTCTTGGGGTGCATAGGGCACATTTTTACTGACACCGGATTGCACGAAATATTGGAGACAGTCTATGCTTCAAACGCAGTTGTCCACATGTTGACGGGAAAGTCTGTCCATAGAGCTGTTAGAGGTCATTTCATGATAGAAATTGCACTCCATGCTTTGATGATGTCTGAACTGTATAACAGACCGCTGGACGCATCCGTATCTGAGCAGTTGAGTAACCATGGTGTCGAAAATGCGAATGGATCAACAATCGCTTTTCCAGACCAAGATTTAACAGGGGAATCAGAGTCGTCAAGACAATCGCCGGACCATAATGAAAATATCTACGACGCTCCAAATGATGATGTGGAAGCTATCAGTCTCTTATACGACGCCATTTCAAGCGGCAGTGCAACATTGGAAGATACCAAAACAAACACACAGCTGAACGCGATTGATGAAAATGTATCACATTTCAGACAGAAATTGAAAGAAAATAGGACAGCTCAGCTTTGGTTCCAATACATGGACATGGTATCACTTTTGCAGCAGTTCTTGATGGCTGAGAGAATAGGCGATTGGGAAGGTCACTTATCAGCTGTAAAAAACATGTTGCCCTATTTTGCAGCTGCGGGTCATACACACTATCTAAGGTCGTGCTACCTATACCTAATTGATATGATGAATTTGTCCACTGATCATCCAGACATTAGTGAAGCATTCTCACAGGGACTCCATGTTGTCAGAAGAACAGATCGGTACTAGGCGGGCTTGTCTACTGATTTGATTATCGAGCAAGTTTTGATGCGTGCGCTCAAGACAAGTGGTGGACTAACACGTGGCCGAGGCATGACTGACAATCAGAGATCGCTTTGGGTACTATCCATGCCTGCCTGTTCAGAAATGAACGCTGCAGTACAGTAATTGACAGGAGTATATTATGCCACCAGTGATCAACATAAAGAGGTAGGGACAACTAGAAACTCTAAGGACAGTACATAGACTAGAACTATAATCAAGTTTCTGTCAGATAGAAATCCGTTTGACGAGGCTGTGCAAGATCTGAGAAACATTGAAACTGGTGTATTTGCTGAGCTGAACGTAAATATTGACAAAGCAAAGGACGTTGGAAGCAGTGTTTTAAAGGACATGAAAGACAAAAATGTNAAGGACAGTACAGACACTAGAACTATAATCAAGTTCCTGTCAGAGAAAAATCCGTTTGACGAGGCTGTGCAAGATCTGAGAAACATTGAAACCGGTGTATTTGCTGATCTGAACGTAAATATTGACAAAGCAAAGGACGTTGGAAGCAGTGTTTAAAAGGACATGAAAGACAAAAATGTAGATGAGTATACATTTAGAAGAGCAGACCAAGTTGTGAGAATAAATGTCAAGTCCACTCCGAAAGTTGATAATGAACTGATAGAAGTCGATCCACAACTTTTGTTTCAGCGTCTCATAGCGGTTGCTAACAGAAACATGCCGAATATGCCAGATATATTCAAGTATGAATTTTGCCAAGTTCCATCGTCTATGTTTGACAAAAGCGGACTTCCAAGAGAGGCTAACAAACCGAATCTATCCGAAGC
>VMBQ01008003.1:0-24409 GCA_007657795.1 Dreissena rostriformis
GCAAAATTATGATTTAAAAGAATGTCATGGATTTAGAAAAGACTGCATACTGTATAATGAAAGAAGCAAAATAAAACTCCTGACTAAGAAAACAGTTTGAAATGTTGGTTCGTTTATGGATAATCATCAATCAAAATCGGAAAAATAGTATAATATTATGTAATGCTTTTTTAATCGATAATTTATCAATAAAAACGTATTGCTAAACTAGCAATTAACCCGTGCGTGTGCGTATTTCGAAAATTATGACGGCCTTCCGCGCCTCTAGCTTTGTTCTAGATCTCAATAAAAGACGCTTAAATGTTTTTATTTTTAAGATGGTCAGATAAGATGTGAATAATACACTCAATCCATGGCCTTAGTACTGTATGACATTGAACAAAATATTTCTTATAGAAAGTATTAATTACGTATATTGACACAATTGTCTCGGTACCTCCTATCGACATTGAAAATACGTATTTGCATACCAATTAATGTTTACGCAAGGTTAAATGGTTCCCTGGCTGAGAAAAATCATACAAAAATTAATCGTTAGTTAAAACACTTAATTTGAAGTACGATAACAAACACGTGATTTAAAATGTAGGACAAAACGCGATAGTACCGGATTCAAGTTGATTGGTAATTATATACGAACATTTTGTTTTTTAAACGTCTGACAATACAAACAGGTGCATATTGCAATATTCAATCATAAAAGAGGGATTTAAATACGAGGAAAGCCAGTTATAATATACTTGAAATTATTATTTTTGTTTTATATTTAATCATTGTACTCGGAAACGCTTTTCTAATTTGAAATAAATTGTATTCAATTAAATTAATTTCTTACCATGAAGTTATTATTTCTATCATGGATATTTGCTTTATTTCATACAAACGGTAAGTTATGGACACGTATGTTTTTCTTAAATAATACAGTTGACGATGACAAATAGATTGACACAAATATTGTATTTATACATTTATTGACAACAATATTAATTGCATTTATTTATTTTTGACAATTTCATATATAGTTGGGCATACTCTACACGTTTTTACAAGGTTAGATTATGTTTTCTCAACGAGTATATCGGTTTATTAATAACTCGCCGTATTATTTAGATGTTTTTCTCATTATTTTTTTACTATTTCCAACTAGTAATCACTTTTAGTCCCGATCAAATGCTCGTCTTAGAGGGATTTGTTCACTAAAATGACAAAAGAAAAATGTCATCAATGTATGCATTATATTAAAACCCGCAAAATAACACTCCTGGCTAAGATTTGGTTAATTGGTTAGTTTATGAATAATCAGGAATCGAAATCGGAAAATAATAAAGCGTTTGTAATTCTGTTCATCGTTAATTTAGAAAAATCTTTATTGTCAACATAACTTTTTTACTACTCTTTTAATTAACAACCCGTCAGAGTGTAGTTGTAGAGCGTTGGCTTTTGCTTTGAGAGGTCCTAGGTTCGAGCCCTACGGATGTCACGTTTTTGAATATTTTAACAAGTTAATTTAATTATTTAATTATTTAAAACTATTCCGAATACGGTAGTTTTGTTAGTAAATTTACTAAATGCCCTTGTCAAAAATACGAAACTCGTTGAACAATTCCGTCTGAATCAGACATTGTAACATAATNGAATTCTTTATATATGTGAAGTGTAATTACAATATCTATATTTGCTCACAAGTAATTCATCAGAAACCCTAGTTTGATTTCCCATAATTTAAAAATAAAATCTTATGCATGAAGACATACATTTACATATATACACGCACCTTATTAAATAAACTGACGTGCCACGGATTCTCATTTGGCAAGGCATCTGAACCCATAGAAATGTAGTTTGAAGCCCTATCTTCATTTATCTGATCAGGGTACGATTTGCCACAATCTGAAAAAAGATAATTCAGCAATTAAAGTTATCTTCATGTATATATGGATATGAGGCGGTACTACTTTATGGTGTGCAATATTCGGTCATATAATTATGACTCAATATTAATTAATCTCGGTTTTCTGTTCATCTTGACAATATCTTTTACGACCCCTGTAGTCTGCACAAGTATTGATTATAGTTCACTTTTAGTTTACTTGTGCCTATAATCTGTGCGTTGTTGTTATTCGAGGTTCGATTATTTGTATGACTCAATTCGGAAAAGGCGGCATATAGTAGTTGCACTGTCTGTCCGTTTGTGCGAAATGTCATGTCTCACCAATAACGTTGTCATCAATTGATTTGAAATAAATGTCAACAAACATCGACCGTCATAACGTGCCGCGTGTAGTAGTCTTTTCCCTACCTCAAAGGTAAATGTCACTATTAGTGGGTAAACGTCAAATTTGGCTTTACAACAGCCTGAAAGTTCCTGTCTCGGCTATTACTAGATATTTAGGGATTTTGAAATAACTGGATACACAAGCAAACCATCGTAAGTCGACGTGTCGCGGGTAAAAACCCTGTTCCTATCTTGAAAGACAAGGTCACACGTAGAGGTCAAAAGTAAAATACGACCATAAAACAGCTTTAACATTCCTGTTTCCGACATATATTTGTGATATATTGTTGGATTTTTAATTATTTGGCTTAAATTCAATCCGTCATCGGATGACAACTTGCGTGTATAACTTGTCTTCCTACTTCAAAGGTCAAGGTTAAACTTAAGACTCATTTTAAAATAACCTACACCATATTGCAACCATGGGGAGACGCCATTTCTTGTTTAACAATCGCCTCCCCAACTCTCAGGTCTAGGTCAAATTTAAGGGTCAAATTTGGCCATAAAACAGCTTCCTGTGTCATCCATATATTGATTGATAATTTTAATTACTTGGCACACATGCTGTTCATCATAAGAAAACGTATCGCCTGTTAAACTCGTATTTCTTCCTCAAAAGTTAAGGTCATATTCAAATATCATTTTTGGCTATAAAACAGCTTATTCGGATTGTTACTTAGTATTGCTATTACTTAATATGCATAGTGCTATTTTTAACGTATGAGAACCATGAGGACTGTGCATATGATGCATTAAACTGGTCTCCCTTCCTCAGAGGTAGGGTCAATAGTCATTAATGATTATCAAACAGCTGTGTAGGATGTTACACTTCCATTCATCATTCATTTTAAAGACAATTTACCTACAATTACTCCCATGAGAAGACTGAGTGTCGCATGTATCACCTGTTTAATTACATCAAAGGTCAAGGTCAAACGTCTAATTTTCCCTTAAATAGCTTGTGTTTGACACAAGCGGAGTGGGAGACAAAAGGGGATCCTAGCTGAATGGACGAATTTCTATTTCATTTACCTTCTTATTGCATAATTACTGATGACGTTACGGTCTGGTCAAGCCTCATTATGCCACACAAACATAAACATAACTGATTAAATAAGTTTGAGTCTAAACGTATTTCCAATATGTCCAATAATGAATAATAAGCAAACGTTGCCGCAAGTGTTGCAAAACTCGTAAGAAATGATCGAACTCCCATAAAGCCTGACCAACAGACCTGGTTTTCTCATTTACTTGCAGGTACTTGTAAATATTTTATGGCAGAGGCATACACATAATTGAATAAAAAAGTAGTTTTAGGATCAAAGTCTATCAAAGATCGCGAATAATATATGTAATAACAGATGACCGCAAGTCTTGACAACATTGTAACGAACGATCGCACACCCATTAAGCTAGCCCAATGGACTTAAACCTTCCCGCAAGCTGAAAATATAACGCTCTTTAAAGTTTTTCAAACATATTTTTCCAAAGTAATGTTAACTAAGACAAAAGGAAATTATTCTAAAATGTGAGGCTCCAGGTCAAATTAGTTATCACAAATATTAAAAATCCTTCAATTATACACAAAGTGAACCTCAAACGATGCGATTCTTGATTTATGGCAAGTAACCAATGTCCAAACAACGAGGAACAACACAAATATAGTACACACAAAATCAAACTCACACCAACACAACTGGGGTAATTTTCTTGAAACAGTCAATGCTAAGCATAGGTTTTTTTTACCGGTTTACAGGATCTCCAGACGTCACGCTATGTCCATAATTATTCATAAAACATCAAAGTGTAAAAAAATCAACATCTTAGGATCACGATTCAAAATAAATACATTTCAATTTGATTGCTATTTAATACGCAATGTTTTTATACAGACCAGTGAACCAGAACCATAACTTTCTTATGCATGATGAAATGAAACTTATTCGAGTATCAACAACATCTCCTCTTTATTAAAAAGCTCTAGTGACAGTGCATTATATAGTTTAACATTCAGAGCATCGTCGTACAATTCAGAATGAAGCCGCAATATGGTTGTAAACGGCCAAAATAAAACAGCTTGGTTGTGTGTTTCTAACTCAAGCCATATAAAATAATACAATTTTTATTATTTGAAATAAGTAAAATTCTTTTAGCTAAATACAATAAAAATAATATTATTTTAGTAAAAACAAACGTGATTCATAAATTGAAAAGCATTTAAACTAGACATAAATGCAACAGATGACTTACATTCGTCAGTTAAATATATGTAATGGAAAAGTAATAAGATCTCGCGCTTGGCTTGATAACCGATGACGTCATAATTGTTCGACGTAGGTATCTTATCAAAAAAATTAGTTGTTCTTAATGAAAGAAATGTATACATTTAAAGAATTGGTTTACTTTATGCTCAGTATTGTATACAAAATAATCTTCAAACAAAAACACGTGACGAATGCTGTTCAATTTTGCTAGGAATATCCTGTAAACTATTTGGTGAAACTTTGTATTTATTGTTTAAATTGTTGGTTTCTATATGTATATTATTAGCAAATTTTATAACGTTGATCATGAAACTTGTTTTCTTCAAAAAAATGTTATGGAAACCATATAAGTATATTATTTATGACCATGCCGCAGTAGCTTAAAATACACGGCAGATAATATATGTTCCGGTTTCGGTTTACTGTGATGCCAAGGCGCTTGAAAAGCTATAAAGAACACATTAATTTTACCACAAATATAGCCCCCTATCCTATAAGAACGCGCATGCTTTTTTCATAATTTTAACACTGTGTAACATAGCTGCCAAATGATCAACACCAAACCTCAACTTAAAAGATTTCTTAGTTTAGAAATAAAAGCACATGCTCAGAAATCTTCAAAATTACCACCATGTGTACATTGTTACATACAATAAAAAAAAAGCATGGCAATACGATTTCGGAATACCAAACCAAATTAAATAATAGATGGTAAAGAAATAAATAAATCATCGTCAAGTAGTGGCTGTTCAAAACATGTGTTAAATGACCAAATACGCAGCCAAAAGTCACGCGGTGCCAGTGATCACCATTATGTTAGGAATTAGAACTTATGTGTTGAGAGTAAGAATCAGTTGCCTTCTGATGGAAACAGTATCAAGTGTGAATTATGTGACAGGTGGTATTATGTACCTTGCTCATGAATGACCAACACGTTTTACCAGGAGCTGCTTGTAGAAGAAAATAATGGGAACTGCATTTGTTACTGCAATGGTTGCACGAGGGCGATACCTGGTGTGAGGAAAGTGTTGGACATGGCGAGTCTGATGAAAAATTCACAAGATAAAATGATGGAGAGTATTGAAGGCATAGAAAGTCAGTGATCAACTTCGGCCCAATGTTAGATTTAAACATATAAATTGAATTAGACCAAACCAATTTTAGAAATGAAATATCTTGACAAAAGGACGAACATTTTCATCCTTTATAACTTCCCAAAATCAAATGCGGTGTCCTCTGAGGATAGAAAATTTGATGATACTGTAGTGTAGAACGAGCTTTGTGACTCAATATAAGTAATCAAAACTAATGAAACAATTAGACTTTGCGAGAAAAGAAGCGCTAGACAACGGCCAGTGAAAGAAGTGTTTGAAAGTTAGCCAGTTAAATGAAATCTCTTTCAGAGCAATCCAGTGCTTAAAAATAAATTCAGATTACGCCTGACTATACATATATGAATTTGAAAATTCCAAATTAAAGAAGAGGTTGCTAATCGCCGTGTGGTTGAGAAACATTAACCTCAAATAAACTGAAAGGGGAACTTAATTCTTAACCAAAACGGAAAACTCGAATCTCCTCTGAACAGCCGGTATCTCCATCAATAAAGTCTCCAAAAAGAGAACAATCTGTTCGAAACATGCGATCGAGACCGGGAAAAAGCAACATGAGCCCTAGCCAGTCAACCAAAATTACGAAGGAAAATAGCAACATTTTGAAAAAAAGAGTAGATACTCATTTTAAACACTACCCTAGTGATATAAACGCTGCTACTCGAGGATAAAGAAGCGCACAAGCTAATGTTTTGAACAAAATATATCAGAAGAAAAAAATCCGAAAGTCTTTTTCAAGTACGCTTATACAATAAGAAAACATAATATTGGAATAGGGAAATGAATAATGACTGACAATTCATTAGCAAAAGATGACGGTGAAAGGTCTGAGGTGTAAAATGCTTTCTTCAAACGTGTTTGTGTGCAAGAAGATGTTGAATATGTGTCAATTACTAGCAACAGGAGTAATGATCAGACGATTAATGATCTGCAGTTGGATAAAGAGGTGATTCTGAAAATACTTGAGCAATTAAATCCTGTGGAATCTTCAGGACCGGATATATTACATGCAAGAGTCCTTAGAGAGACCAAAACTGCTGAAGGAGCACCCAAAACCCTTAGTTTCAAACGATCATAAAGGGGGAAGTTCTTGATTGCTGTAAAAGCTTTGTTTAATAAAGGCTCAGGAGAAGGGGTTGTAAATTACCGTCCTATTAGCTTGACATGTGCTCCGTGCAAAATGATGGGGAAACAACTAATCAGAGACCAGCTTTTTAGTCTTATGAATAATAATAATTTGTTGTCAGACATGCAGTATGGTTTTCAATCTTTTCGTTCATGTGCTTTGCAGTTGCTTGAAATTATGGAGACTTGGAATAAATGGTTTTGAATGCATATATTTTGACTTAAGTAAAGAATTCAATACCGAACCTCATCCAAGACTGATCAAGAAGAGCGATCTGTACCTTTCAGATATTTTGCAGTTTAATATTTTGAGAAGAAAACATTACACGAGAATGAACAGTAGAGCAAAATAATTTAAGCCAAGAATGTACATGCTAATATTGTAATTGTATAAATTCAATGCGTACTCTCATTATACAATCACATCTTCCCACCCCGATGCAACACCATGTCTTGAACGATTAGCAAGGCGTCTCTAAACGTGGACCGTAATCTAGCAAATTGGGTTTTAACTTGACATACATAGTTAGCTTCTAGTGCATGTCCAAATGCTTCAAAATGTAAATCGATGGAGCTTATACATTAAAATGGTTGTCCCATCTCCACTCTGATGTCACAACATTTTGGTTATTTTTCGGATATAAGACTTCTGTCATACATTTTCGTCGAATATTTGAATTCATGGGAAACCCACGATAAAAACACGAAAATTAGTGTCCGATGATTAATATTAGTTTCACAGTTATTTTTTTAACTCAATTAATTTTAATTAGCATCTTCCTAATTTAAACAAGCAAACTCGTAATGATGAAATAAATTCGTATATTTTTAATTAGTAAGCAAGAACTTTGTAATGTTAGAGCATTATATCTCTTCTCTGCAGCGATGAACCTGATAGTGAAATCAGCAGAAAAGATGAGTCGAGGTCCAATAACCATCTCAGGTATACGCCAGCCACCAACAAAGGCCTTCATGGATGACATGACAATAACATCTTAGTCAGTTCCGGAAGGAAGATTGATGTTAAAAGACTTAGCCAGCCAAGTCCATGAGCTTAGTCCTGAAGAAAGGAAAGGTACAGGACCGATTTTGCTTCAGAATCAACGGGGAACTTATCCCGACAGTGACTGCGCAGCCAGAAAAGAGCCTTGGCAAGTGGTTCAGAAGCTCTCTCAGCGACAAGGAAAGTGTGATAGAGATGCGACAGCAGGTAGATGACTGGATGCAAGCCGTGGACAAGAGCGGGTTACCAGGGAAGTACAAGGCTTGGATCTACCAACATGGAGTTCTACCATGACTTCTGTGACCTCTTTTGGTGTACGACGTCCCAATATCGACTGTCGAAGCTATGTAGAATAAACTAAGCGGCTACATCAGCAGATGTCTCAGAGTTCCAAGAAGCTTCTCAAGTATCGGCCTGTACAGCTCTGGCAGCAAGCTACAGCTTCCACTTTTCTCTCTTACAGAGGTTTTCAAGGTCACCAAAGTCAGGCAAGTCATGATGCTGCGAGATAATGCAGACGAGAAATTCAGTGGAGCCCGGGTGGAAGACAAAACAGGTCGGAAGTGGGGAGCAGACAAGGCAGTCAACGACGCAGAATCCAGACTCAGACACAGCGACATCGTGGGGACAACTACATTTGGCAGGTTTGGATGAGGATGTGTCACTAGAACCAGTTGGAGGGCTGCATCACTAGCAGAGAAAAAGAGGATGGTCCAGGGTGAAGTTCGGTCGACAGAGGAGGAGACAAGACAAACGGCAGCAGTTGCAATGAAAAAACAGGGCAGTTGGTTGAAATGGGAAGGAGTTCAACCAAGAAGTATGTCTTGGAGTGACACGTGGAGAATGGACCACCATAGGATTGGATTTCTACTACGCTCTGTTTACGACGTTTTGCCTACACCAACCAACCTCCGGACCTAGAAACTAACTGAGGACCTCACTTGCAGGTTATGTGGCAGGCCAGCAAACCTAGAGCATATCCTATCTTCTTGCAAAACAGCATTAACGGGCGGGAGATAGCGATGGCGGCACGACAAGATTCTCAGCGAGATTGCAGCCAGCCTTGATGTGGCACGAAAGAAGAAGCCACCAATGCAGACAAGGCCAACCTTCATCAATTTTATAAGAGAGGGAGGATCAGCACCAAACAACAACAGGTCTACAGATTCAGGCATCCTAGCTTCAGCGAGAGACTGGGAACTTATGGTAGATCTGAAGAAGCAGCTGAGATTTCCACCAGACGTCGCCACCACCACTCTATGTCCTGACGTGCTATTGCTGTCAAGAGCAACAAAGAAGCTAGTGCTTCTGAAACTGACAGTGCCATGGGAAGAACGAATCGAGGAAGCACACGAAAGAAAAAAGGTCAAATACCAGCCGCTACTGGATGAGTGCCGACAAAAAGGATGGGAGACCTGGAACCTCCCTGTCGAGGTTGGCAGTCGGGGCTTCGCCGGGAAGTCACTCTGGAAGTCCTACGGAGTAATTGGTATCACTGGAATGGCAAGGAAACGGGCGATAGCAGATGTCTGTAGGCAAGAAGAATCAGCCTAGAAATGGTTATGGCAGATTAGAGAACAGCAGGGGATTGCTAATCAGTCTCTGGTCGAGGTTTGATCACCCTCGGCCGGCGCACCTCCGACAGATGTTGTGGATAGCGCCGAAACATCTAATTAAGGTGGACTCCACCTGATGAAGAGACTGATGCAATGCCCATCCATTGTTTATACATTATCCTTAAATAAGCAAGAATGTAGCAAACAAAAATTATTCACTCTGACGATTTTACATTTTTGAACAGGTTTAAGATTATCATTGTAAAAGTGTGGGCAAGATATCGTATCACTTCTGTTATTCGAAGGTCCTTTTTGTGTCGGACAAAAACGGATACCATTTACGTATTTAACCTTTAAGAATCACATAAACCTAAGGCATGGGATCAATGTTATGTAGTTAAGGATGATATACTATTCCATAATGCTTTACACGTCTGATTTAACGAAATAAATACGTCAATTATGTACAAATATTGTTAAAGGCACGGTCGGATTATTTAGTGTTTGACATTTATATTTGCCCATTTATCTTGCACCTAAGAAACAAGAAACCGTTTCTTAAACCTTCATAAGTGAGTTACGATTCATTAACTGATCGCTTTGATGTTTTGTTTCAAACATAAACTGTTTTATATTGTTTTTAATTATTAACTCATGGTTTTTATTGAAACGGGCTGCTGATCCTTACACATATACTACAGTAAAATGTTTCCCATCACCTCTATGATTTTATTTGAAAAAAAGTTATACAAGGTCAAAGATCAATGTCTAAAAATTGTTTGTTTTTACTTATGAATGATAACTTTGTCCTTAAACTTGTATCAATTACAGAGGGGGTAATCACGTGACAAACAAGATGGCAATGTCGGTGTCGAGAAAGTAATTTTTCGCCGTTTTATACCCTCTATTACTTGTATTAATTGTTTAAATGCCGCTCAGTGTTTAGCCATTTCAGCAAGAAAGTAATAAGCGTTTATTTCGTACTAAAATTCGCTTTATATCTCGACTTAACTCGCTGCGAATTTTTCTAGTGGAACTGTTATTAGGTCACCCCGCTAAGCATTTGTTTTTCTGCTGCAAGATCTTTTGCTTTAACTCTTATATTTACTCTGAGCTTTGATTCGTGTCACAACACACCATCTAAATAGGTAAAAAAATTCTGACAAGTGATATGAAAATATTTCGCTGCTGGAAAATTATTATCCGGACAAGATTATGAAATAAGGTTCATACGTTAGTACCTTGGGTCAGAGTAAATTATATATGCCGATCAAAATTTAATCATAAAACGAAGCTCAAAGTCTTATATCTGACATATGACCATTATCTTACATCCAATCATTCGTAACAATTCTGCCAAGTTAAATTTTCTTGCAAGCCACCTGAAACAACCTGATACCCACGATTCAAAGTTTTGATATAAATGCTTCAACTTAAATCGGTCAAATGTGGAATTAACTATTACGTACATGTCTCGTGTTTTCCCCAGTTCTGTACTGTGACATTTGCACTGCGTCTTTTCGTACAACCCGTTGTTTCCCTGGCAACGCACGTGTACACATCCGAGTCCTGTTCCTCTAGTATAGCAATCCGAAGGTGGTAGATAGTTTTTTCTTGCCATATCTGAAAAGGAAAGAAATCTTGATCACATTATTCTTTTCTGAATACTTTAGTATGTAAATGTATAATATGTCTTTAGTCTATGAATTTCATATTATTCGATTTTGTAGGGAACAGCTGAAATGTAAGTCTCACTTGAAGAACCTAGTTTTACATAGACTTTAGTAAACTGACTAATGCTCCAAAATGTCCTTCATAAGTTAATTGCAATGCAATATCTTTAAGACGTGTTGTGTTGTGTTCCAAACAATAATTGATTCAATGTTTCAAGTATGTAACAGGTATTTTCATTGCATTTCTTCCATTAGCTGTGGAGAAACGGAGACCTTATCAATATATTCTAATTTCAGAACTTTAATTCCTATAACTTTGAGAAGAAAAGCATTGAAACAGAAAATCCCGTTGCTAACGTTTCCGTTTAACCTGGCCTAAGGTTACTGAGAAATCGCACTACATATGTGTTCAAAACATATTTGTTGAAGCGAGAATCATAGCCAACATCTCATTAAGTTCTAAAGCTCCCTTTGCAATTTAAGTGAGATGTCGATAAATTACAAAGAATTTCCTTATTCCTTTAACTCCCGTAACCCTGGAAAAATCTATTAAGCTGATCATCCTGATCCATTACACACTTCCTTTTCGAAATGATGCTTACAGTTAATTTAAAATTCAATAAATTATGGCAATCATTTGCTTTTGAGTGTAAAGAAAGGAACTGTTCACGAAATGCTTAATTTCATATATCTCAGATGCCCCAATAGTCCGAAAACAAATAACTGATGTGCAATGTCCTGGTTAGTGCACACCTTCTCTAGTTATTAAAATGTGCATGTTTCCATGTAGCAATGAATCCTGGCTGGTTGTTTCTGAGATATATTCCGGGACAGATTTGTGCACTAAATACGCATTTATATATATGGTCGAATAATAATTAAACTGTTGTATGGAATGCTATTCACTGTGATCTTTTAAAAAACAAGTGAGAGTGAACCTGGAACGTTGAGTAAACGTAAAAATGAATGTAAGATGTTGTTTCAAATTATGCAGTTCGATGATGTAGTAAAAGTTTCAAAATCTGTATCCTACTCATATTTTGAGCATTAAGCATTGTACAAAGATATACATGTATTGTGTGAAACGTGCTGACTCGACATTGTGATGATTTTATGTCAATATTTTGAACAACCGCCTAATGGAAGAATTTGCTTGAGTACAACTCCACAGTAATATATCCGAATTTTTGATTTGATCTCTAAGTGCCTATTGCCCGAGAGAAAGGTATTATGCATGACACGCCGTGACAACATGGCGAACATATGTTGCAAATTATTTTGAAAAGTACATGATGAATAATACATTTACAGACAATTTAGGCCTTTATTCTGTTCAAATTTGATCTTTGTGTGATATGGAGTTTTGAGCCAGCAATATCAATCTTAAACGCAATAAGCCGTATCCATACCATGAAAACGTTTAATTTATTTTCAAATTTAACGATGAAATTACATACAAATCAATTGTATTATTATCCCCACGCTTTTCTAAGCGTGGTGATATTGTGGTTATCTCTGCCGTCTGTCCGTCCGTCCTGGCCACTATCTCCTCCTACACTATTAGCACTAGAACCTTGAAACTTACACACATGGTAGCTATGAGCATATTTGCGACGGTGCACTTTTTGGAATTTTGATCTGACCCCTGGGTAAAAAGTTATTTTTTTAACATAAATTCTTCATTTATTCACCAATTTATGCGGCGTAGGGATACGCGTCGGCCGCTGCCGCGCCATTTCTAGTTAAATTTATATTTGACCTCTAAGTGTGATCTTGACCCCTGATCTAGAGACGTTTTTAATCATAACAAGCAAATGCTATAAAGTGTATAACATTTAAGTTTTATAACAATACATAAGCTTTAGTATTTGTAAGTTATTGAGAGTTTTGTCAATACCAAAAAAGGCTGCTTTGTTAACTTTCAAAACAATAATATTTTACGGGTGTTGAATGCGTTATCTATATCCTCGACAAGCTTTAGGTATGTGTTGATTACGTAGTTCGTTTATCTGGTTGATAATACATGTGATTAATAGTAAGTACCGGCCAGTAGCTTCATCAATAGCACAGTGTTTTCTATCAGCATCAGATTAGAAAACAATTAGTGAGTGGTATACTAGATTAACATAGATTTCCCAGGTTCAAGTCTCAAAATTAAAACTTTTTGTCACCGTAAAATTCATAACATTTTATTTTTCATTATAATGTTTAACTGTATGCATATGGTAACTGTTTTTTGTTTTCATTTTATGTATTCCTACATAAAAAAAAAAAAAAAAAAAAAAAAAAAAAAAAAAATTATCAATTCAAATGGA
This sequence comes from Dreissena rostriformis, assembly GCA_007657795.1. Classification (NCBI taxonomy): domain Eukaryota; kingdom Metazoa; phylum Mollusca; class Bivalvia; order Myida; family Dreissenidae; genus Dreissena; species Dreissena rostriformis. The sequence goes on from VMBQ01008003.1 coordinate 13,321, forward strand.
GTTGTTTTTTATGTGTCTGTTGTATCCCTTGCTTTTAATATAATTAAATCGTAAAGTAGAATAGCCATCCATAGCCAAACACTTGATTCGAATAGAACCGTTAATTTGAACTGTTCTATTGGTCATAAATTGTAAATCACTTACCGTGATTGATTGATTGATTATTATTCAGGTTTTAAAACACATAATATACAAGTTATCATTCAAAATTACATAAAAAATTTAACTAAAATCATTTGTGAGATTGCTGCTGATCAAAACCTATGGTATAAAAACTGCCATAAAATAATATAAAATATGATTTGACAAAGAAAATGAACACAAAAGAGAAACAATATAAAATAGTCTTAAGGGAGCGTATCACCTCAAATTAGATTTGAAGGGAACAGATCAGCAACTGCCTCACACTTAAAATATGATTTAATGTTACTATAATGGAATATAATATATTGCTTGATTATCACAGTTAAACATGCCACATATATTTGTTATCACAGATTTTCAGCACATATTAGTAATTTGATATATTATAGAAACAAAATCACAACTTTAGGGAAAACTTAGTATGTAAAAATAAATAACTTGGATAATATAGTGTAAAAACCTAGGATTGCCCATGAAAGCTCGAAAGTTTATTTCCAATGGGGTCCAGTTAAGGTTATACTTACTATAGTATAATCCTGTGAGAAAGTTACACAATATGAACAATAAGTCCCTGATAATTTGAGTATACATGTACGTTGTTACAATCCTGTTTCTATAATATATTTGCCATGATGACTAGTACACAAATATTATAAAAATACAATTAAAGTGTTTGAGCTAAGCACAATAGATGGTTCTTAACAGCTAATTTGAACTGATGTTTATTATCAATTTTCTTAATTGTATCTGGCAAAGCATTCCAATCGCTAATTGCACAGTAGTAAAAGTTACATTTCCTTTACCATAGCATATGGGCACTCTAAAATTGTAAGTGTTTGCCCTTGTTGAATATGAATGGGTATCTGTCACATATACAAAGTTTTCTTTCAAGTATGATGGACACTTGTCTTTAACAATTTCAAAAACATAATTTAATCTTAATTGCTTATTTCTATAATCAACATTTAGCAATGACATATCTAACAGGTTACATTGATTTATACTTTCTCTAGGACGCAGTCCATAGATAAATCTGACAATTTTATTTTGACATATCTGTAATATGTCTTTTAAACCTTTATTTAAACTTGGATACCAAGAGGAACAAGCATAGTCAATGTGACACTGAATCAAGGCAGAACATAAGTATTGTCTAGTCCTTGTATCTAAAGACTTTGCATTTCTATACATAAATTTAAGACGAGAGTTTACTTTGCTAACAATGTTGTTTACAATATTTTCACCAGATAATGTGTTATCAATACTAACACCAAGATATTTGACAGCAGTTGTGGGTTCGATTTTATGCCCATTACATTCAATATTAAAATCTTTCAGTTGTTTTAAATTTCTCTTAAATCCATATACAATACATTCAGTCTTCCCTAAATGAAGGGATAAGTTTGAACATAAATCCATGACCCTGCTTAATTTTTCAGATATAACATGTGGATCTTTGTGTGCATACAGAATAGCGCTATCATCAGCATAAAGGATCAATTTACAGTCGGGATCAATACTTATAAACATGTCATTAACATAGCATGAAATTAGAAGGGGTCCCAAAATACTACATTGGGGTACCCCACAACTCACAGGTTTAAAATCTGAGAAGATGTTGTTGACACATACAGTTTGTTTTCTACCAGATAAGTAAGACATAAACCGTGACCACGTGACCAAGGGGCTGAAGGGGAATACTTTTGACTTTTTAAATAAATAACTTATTACCACCGTGCAATTACGCATAGAGTAGAGATAAATTGGACTATATATCTATATTATTATTAAAACGACATATGTTAAAAGAACGTTCCCTTTTGATAACATAGCCATTTAATAAACAACTATAAAAAGAGTGCCTTACAAAGGACACAACAAATTAAAAAGACAGCCGTCGGATTTTCCGCAGTAAAACACTTATTTGTATCTTTCTCGCCCACAATGTCAAATTTGTCTCGCACTCGACAATTGCCGAAGAGCTAGTTTTGTATTCATTTTGGTTAATAATCCAGTTCACAACATAGACCGTTTAATGTTCATTTTACGGTAACAAACGGTGGCATTAAGCTAGATGGTTTCCTTTAGATGCTATGAATCAGGATGTTTCAAATAACTTGCATATTTGTTCTCTCAGTGGCTATTACTTCTAACTATGAATGTCACCCGAATGAATATAGGTATGACCGTAGGAAATTGGATTGGTGGTATTGAGTAAATAGAACATGAATTGCACTGTTACTGGGATCAATTACTGGGTAAAATTACTGGTTTTTTATTGAATGTCTGAATTGGTTCAAAACTTAATGTTCTGCCTATCAATAAGTGACAGTAAACACTGAACTTTGGCTCATGTAATTAGTATTTTTTTAATTATTTACATGGAACACGTTTCCATAAACCAGAGAGTTCACTTTTAAACTAAAGCATCTTAATGACTAGAAATGGCGTGGCAGAGGCCAACGCGTATCCCCACACCGAATGTTTGAGCTATGTGTGCCCCAGGGTTGGTAATGGGGCAATGCATAGTCGAGATTGACCGTATTGTCATAAGAGAAGTTCAGTATCAATTAGAAGTGAATTGGTGTAGAAATGAAGAAGTTATAGAAAAGGCAATTTTGGGTGGGTGTAACCTATGTGGGCAGGGCGCCCCAGGGTTGGTAATGGGGCCATGCATAGTTGAGATTGACCGTATTGTCATAAGAGAAGTTCAGTATCAATTTGAAGTGAATCCGTGTAGAAATGAAGAAAATTATAGTAAATTGCAATTTTTGGTGGGTGTGGCCTATGTGGGCGGGGCGCACCAGGGTTGGGAATGGTGCCATGCATGGTTGAGATTGACCGTATTGTCATAAGAGAGGTCCTGTATCAATTTGAAAAGAATCAGTGTAGAAATGAAGAAGGAAATGTAAAATAACCTAAAAAAATGAGTGATAATTTCTGACCTGGCCCCACCCCAACCCCCATAACTTTTGACCCAGGGGTCAGATCGAAATTCCAAATAGTGCAGGGTCGCACATATGCTCATAGCTACCATGTGTGTAAGTTTCAAGGTTCTAGTGCTAATAGTGTAGGAGAGATATTGGCCAGGACGGACGGACGGACAGACGGACAGACAGACAGACGGACGGACGGACGGCGGAGATAACCACAATATCCCCACCTATTTTCATAAAGTGTGGGGATAATAAGGACGCTAGTTTTTTTACAATTTGTTTGAAAGTCACGCTCGTAAATGATGTAACGACATGACTTGTATTTAGCCTATACAAATTGTAATCGCGTTGAAAATGCACATACGTATATAGTTAAAAATTGAGGCGAAAGAAAACTTTCACTAGCAACTATAACTGCGTTACCACCAGTTTTGAAACTGCTCCGGACTGTTTAATACTGGTTTCGATAAATATTTTATAAATCTAGATATTAAAATGCCCATGTGAGTAATATTAAACAGTACAATTATGATCTCATTTAATCGACAGTATCGAAAGGCAGTTTGACAAATATATCATCTAATATTACATGAAATTTGCCTCCTCCGTCTATTTTTACATTGTCCTTCTCCCACCAAATGTCGCCTGCTTCTTCAGTCAAACATGACAGTGTTACACTTCTACCGGTGTAGTCAACAGCATCCATTGGACCTTTAATCTCTAAAAATACAAAAATACAGAGGCTGTTATTTTAAATGAATGCAATATGGTCACAAAACACTATTATGGTGCCACCTGTCAGGACTTGTTTACATATGCGAGCAGAGATTTCCACAATAATGTTTTCAAAGTTTAAATGAAGTATTTTCAAGGAACATTCCCCCGGGTGAAGCGTATTAGTTTTATAAACTTCGGTAGAGGCTTCACAATGAACATTTATGTAACAATATTTTGTAATCCAAGCTGTGGTTTTTGATATTAAGATTTAAAAAAGAATATTTAAATAACAAAAAGTGTTCCACCACAAGAGGCCCTGTTGTTGAATGAAGCAGGTTCAATTTCAACTCATAATACTCCTATATCTTAAGTCTGATACATCAAATATTGGTTGTTGACCAGGAGATTTTTTAAATATTACAATAAATGCATTTAAGGAAAGGCCACTCTCATCTATCGTGGTCCAACTGTATCATATGAGCAGCTTTCGCACACTGTTATTACAGGACAACTAATGCCAATTAGTTGCATAATCAATGCAGCCAACGTTCTTTTCTGCGAAGTGTCGTAAAATTGTCTTTATGAGCTTGAAACATAGTTCTGTTTGTGCAAACGCACACTTAGATGCACACTCATATGGAATGGTATGAAACTACAGGACTTTTGTCGAGTTAAAGTAAACTTTAGTGAAACAAAATAAAGTATCCATTGCATGAAATCCATATATTAATTGTGACTAAAATATTACTTGCCTAGAAAGCATTCATCGATTGAAAGTGTTATGGTGTGTTTCGTAGTCAGAGTACCCGCTCTTGCCACACACGTGTATCTTCCTTCAAACCCTTCATTAAAGGAATTAATCTACAAAAAAAATCAAAGTGTTAATTATAAGAAAAACTTGTTGCCATAAAGCGATTAGCTGAGTTACACATACAACATTGTCAATAATTCGAACTTCTGACCTATTTGTTTAATTTCATATGAGCCATCTTTAACGTGGCCCTATACATAATTAACATAAACCTTCATACTAAGTTTAATAGTAATTAGCAGAGAATTGAGGCATTGTGTGTGTTAATTAGATTTTTTAAGATGTGACCTGAGCTTTTTTATTTGCACTTGACCCAAATTCTTACTTGGCCTAGATATTTTTAAGATAAATATTTCGACAAATATTGAATCAAAACTGAGTCATATAATTTGAGAACAACGTTTTTTCTAAGACCTAGTTATTGACCCAAATTGACATAGAATAAAACTTGGCCTAAATATTGCCAATATTAACATTCTGACGAGGTTTGATTACGATTACAAATGTGGTTGTTAGAATGTTTATAATGTTGTTATATTTGACATGGTGACTTAATGTTTATCCAACATCACCCGAATTCAAACTTTGCCCTTATATAACATTATGACCATGTTTAATCAATATTGAGTAATAAAGGTTGATTTTATAATGTTAACAATACTTTTCTTAGATTTGACTCGATGCCCTTATGGTGACCCAACTGACACAAAATCCAACTTAACCTAGATGTTGTCAAGATAAATGGTGGGACGTGGTGGCTTCACAGATGAAAACACGTTTTATTCTTGCCTGCAGACTCCAAAGTGTTGTCAATATAGGTTACGAGCCTATTATAGACGACGCAAACCATATGCCACACGACAAAGGACGAACTGCGACGGACGCCAGACATAAACTGATCAAAATAGCTCACCTTGAGAACTTCCTATTCATCCAGTTTAGAAAATCCAATTAAATTCATTAGCATTGTGATGCATTTCAGTATTTAAAATTATCATAAAACATGTTTAATATTGAGTCAATTTAACCAAATATAGATTTGCAATTTCACAAAAATCATGACAAAGGAATTGCTATTTATTTTAACATGTCTTTTGAACCAAAAACTTAGATACTTCGAGGATTTGATTCTAATTTAAATGATAATATTATTATACAACCTTAGCAATGCTCACATTTATGATTGCTTTTATTTTTAAAATATGGAGCGTGATACCACTTTACGAGGCTGCGACTTAATGCTTTGTGCGCGGCCTCACACTTCAATTGAGCCTTTTGAAAACCTCAGAGGAGCCAATTATGTTAACAATAATTATAAACAATATTTCTTAGGCTGGATGCCTTGCTATTACTAAACAATTAAGTTGTTAGGCATAACTACAATTGCAACTTTTAATGACTCAATGCTTGCTTGAAGCTTCCGGTTCCCCATGATGCCTCTTGCTCTCGAGAAACCAACTCATTTGTTCTTTATAAACAAGATTTTACAATTCAACAACTTTTTAACAAATTGAGGTAGCATATACTGGTTTATGAAAGCAACGACAAGCAATTACTCCGGCTGTTTCTTCCCTTATCCATTCGTTACTCTGATATTGTCACAAAATTATGATTGCATAAAGAAGAACATCATATACCATGAGCAATCCTTCATCATCTCTCAATTGAGTACGGTCTTGGTAAGTTCCAATAGCATCGTCTTCAAAATACCTGAAAATATATCGTGTAAAACATTATTTAATATACTTTAAGATTGTTTTTCAAACCACGTTCTACCATATGTTTTAACAAAACGATATACATTTTAGGAATATAATAAAATATCGCCAATACAAAAGTTCAATATAGTAATGGACCACTACGAAAAACGGATTCATTTTTTTCAGTTAGGATGTAAACATTTGTTCAATTTAAACACATATTTAGCTACCTATGGTGTATCATACAACACCGTTGAACATGTTTACTTTCAATTGCATGTTTTATAAAAATGACCCTTCTTTGAATTTATCTGCTCACTGTTTAAATTAATAACGCAAGCGAAAATGTGTTTACTACGGTAGCATATAGGTGACAGACACTCCTCTTGTTTAAATGCACTCTTGTTTTTCTATCTCGTTCCCACGACATACTAACTCGTGGGAACGACTTACTAACTCGTGGGAAAGTGTTAGCTATGTCGTGGGAACGACTGACCAAGTAGCTGAGGGAATGCGATAGAAAAAAGAGGAGTGCAAAACTAAATAAAAGAGGAGTGCCACGAACAATAGCAGTTCAGTACATATCCCGTCGCAACGAGTTAGTCAGCTAATCAAATTTAGCGTAACATGTGCAAATATTATGTACGAATATAAATAACTGGCGTGGTATGATTTAACACCGGATGCAAGTAGTTGATAAGATAGGAGTTACATTTGAATTTAAATTTATATAACAAACAATTTCATTTGCTGACTAACTCGTGGGGACGAGTTAGCCAAGTCGTTCTCTCAAGATAGCTAAACTTCTCTTCTCTTTTCTTTAATGTACTGACATGTCTAGAATGTTGCTTTAAGCGAACAGTTCCTCACAATAGATTAATATGTCAAAACATAGCATAGAACATGTTTGTGTAATGTATGACATGAATACTTTCACACTAACAAAAGATTTAAGGTCACATTAGTGACTGACAATACCTTACTCCGTGGTTTTATGTCATTTTTATTTGAATATAACGTAAATTAGCCAAAAAACAACTTGTTATGACTCTCCAGTAACATTAATTCATGACTTTAACGTATGTATGAATGGAGGTAAAATGTGACGGAAGCAAAATCAGCTGCTCTGTTGTTGTGTATTATCTAAGAGAAACATCATTGGCAGAACAGTGAATCCATCGAATGTCTTTGTATCAATATAAGTAGTTGCATCATGACAGCTTCCTTTCGCTATTCACTACCCTCGCTTTAATTAATAGGCAAAGAGCATATAAATAAGCATAAAGATGTTGTTGCTACATAATTTTAGTCTGTTATAATTTTCGTTGTACATTTCTGCATATTTTCCACAAGTTTTTCTGTGCATGTGCGTTTAAATTTTCGATAACGTCACAGATTCAATTATAAGCATTGTTATGATGTTATTAGAAGTTATTTAAACGGAACTATGGTCTATTTGTTTAGGAGACTTTTTTTATGAAGGAATACCATTCATTAAAGTTTACAAAAACAGCTCTCTTTGCTTTGTCAGAGTTACTGGGTTTGTTCCTAATGCAATCCTTTTTGCGTTGTTAGAGCCTAATCATGCAATTCATTGTTACTTTCAAGTAATGCAGATTTTTCTTTTTTGCAATATATTCCTCAAGAAGTGTATTCTCTGATGTTAAGTGAAACCATTACTTCATATTAAGAAATGGTGAACTTGACTTTTGACGTTGACCAAATCCGCCCGTTAGATCAGTGCATTTTCTAGCTGTAAAGCCAAAACTTTTTATTTTATTAATTGTGACTTTGACCTTGAATCGACCCCGTTTACAATCTCTGGACATTTTGGATCTATGTATGAAGTTTTATTAGAACTCTTCAGTTTGTTTTAAGCAATTGTGTACAAAGCTTTAATTCTAGAATATTTACTAAGAATGACCATGGCAATGGCACAATCCATCTCCAATTCAATCCCACGCTAGGTATTATGCGTGTAAATACACAGTTTCAAACAATCGCTCGTTATTGAATTACTGGGCGAACAGAAAACTAATTATTTATATTTAACGTAGCTCAATTTGTAATCGCTAAATTAAGCAGGATTCATTTTGTCATTTAGACTTGGGCCTAGCTTTCCCATACGCTATCCCAATATGGGATGGGAGTCTTGATACAAAATATCTACATATAAAGTTTCTTTAAAATATTTAAGTTCGAACAGTTGTAACCTGTCTATATAGAGTGTATGCAAAAATATTTCATCATTTAGGCAAGGCGTCCAATTCTAAGAAATCAAATTCCAAACCATTAAAGATACCAAATTTGGTCTTTATGGCAATCTGAGATTAAAGTTTAATTGAAATTCCGCAAGCCATTCCTTAGCAACAAGCCTACCAATTTAAACGCTGTAAACTGTCAAATTTAATGTACATGTTTTCAGTTTGAACTTAATCTCGGATTCCAAAGCCAACGCAGGGGATAGTAGAATATCTTTCCTCGCTATAAGTTCAGCTCATTACCAAATGCCTGTTGGCAATATTTCGACAAGCTCATTTTCAATAATGCTCATACATGCTGTTGTTTGAGATTTGGCCTCTAAATGCGACGTTCACCTTTTGTCCAAGGGTACAATTATAATTGCGCGTGGCAATGTATTTGCATGGTGAACATTGCACCCAATCCAGACAAGCTATTTTATTGCAAAATTGGAAACTTACATTGTATTTCTAAGAGCTAAGATAACAGGTTTAATTTGCGCCACTGCATCTGAACATGGTGACACTTTGTGGTAAGTTATTCAAAAATTACATGATCATTGATGCATGAGCAGTCTGTAAGGCTTTACAAAGTGCGAATTTGACTATAAAACTCTTTATGTGACCTTAGCCTAGAGCTACATGCTAAACAAATATCTTTTAAAAGGAATGTATGCAAACAAAAACATTTGTAACCTGACCTTTGACCTCAAAGTATGACCTTTGCCGGTAAGCTTATTAGATATTTACTTAAAACGACACACTGTCTCCACGTGGTGAATATTATTGAAAAGTAGCATGATGAATGACGAAGGCAAAGTTTTTATTTTGGCCTAATTTGACCTTGTACCGCTATTTGACATTGAACTTCAGTAAGAGAAACGTCTTTGTTTAATGCGAAACTCCGTCTCTTTATTGTGAACATTTGTGGTTAGTTATTTTAAAATTAAATTAGGAATGACGCAGTTACAGTCAATATCATTTCATAATACCAATTGTTGCCTTGCACATACATTTGAATATTGTGACTCCTTTTTCGATTTTTTTCGCAATCGGGCTCGACGAAAAATGACAAAATCCATAATTCTGACAAACCTGATCGAAGCTGAAATTGCTTTCTTTACGATCATCTACGCATTGAGGTCGTTCAGATGTGAAAGTATGAGCGAAATCCACTGCGCCGTTCAAGAGGAGTTGAGTACATGAAATTACGAAAGTTGCAATCCTTAATTACTACACTTTTGTTGGGTGCGTAAAAATTAAGTAATTGTGCCAACAAAAGATGTGTTTATAAACATGTATGCCCCAAGCCCCCAACTTGTGTATTTTTTTATTTGTAAGTCCCTGTGAACTTGACTTCTGACCTTAAAATCGATAGCAAATCATTTTTGCCCTCAAGACAAACCAACATATAATTTAACCGATTTAACGCGTTTTCTGGATAATGGATACGACCGGTTTTCATCTTACTAGCCCCTTTGAAATTGACCATCGACATGTTTAATATGTGACCTGTTGTCCTGAAAATCATTAGGCGTCAGCAATTCTAATGAACATCTATACACATTTGCCGAATCTATTGTTTTCTGTATTCCAGGTTGAGTATTCAATCAGTTTCAATAACTTTCGATTTTATTTTATTTTTTAAACTGTCACAGTCAGGTACGAATAAAACGAAATATAACCCTAAGGATACATATAGTTTTATGTTTTTGTTTTTTGTTTTCAAAATTTAATTCTCGAAGAATCAAGTTTTGCACAAGTACCGAAATACAGAGATCATATATATATTTTCAGATAATGTGTAACTAATAACGTTAGGAGCAAGACAAAAAGTAGGGATGAAGGAAGAAGTTTTTCAAAAACATATTTGAAAAACAAGAAAAACAGAGAAAGAAATGCGCACAAAAAAGGTTAGACCAAAAATGTATTGTTTTATTGTATATTAGCTAAAAACATGTAAAATTGTTCTCTAAATATATGTAATTTGTTTTTGCTTATAGCAATCATTTCTTCAATTCTAAGTCTACGCTGGAGGTAAGCTTTAAAAGGACTGTAAACCACGAATGACGAAAAAAGAAAAGTTCTAAAATACCGTATTTTTTTACAATTATTAGTTTATATTGATTAAAATATCACGACTGGTATATTACATTACTTGAAAAAAGTTCATATTTTCAGTATATTCGGTAATAAAATTTCGCGATGTGAAATCGAAAGAACCTCGCGAAAATAGGTGACATAACGATATACACACTATAAATAACGCAAGTAGATTGATCATTTTATATATAAAATATATACAATTTACTACGCATGCTCAATTTGCATTCCTGGGTTTACCAGGTGACGATGATGATCAATCTACTTGCGTTATTTGGTATGCATACCCAGTAAAAATAAATAAATACAAAACTAAAGTAAAAATAAAAAAAAAAAAAAAACAAGTAATGTTATATACCAGTCGTGATATTTTAATCAATATAAACTAATAATTGTAAAAAAAATACGGTATTTTAGAACTTTTCTTTTTTCGTCATT
>VMBQ01008003.1:27930-41940 GCA_007657795.1 Dreissena rostriformis
GGGGGGGGGGTTGTTAAAAAGTGTTTATGGAAGACCTTTAAATTATCTGTAAACAACAATTTGAAATGATTTATTTATTTCATATGACGATGACTTACTGGAGGAAAATTTAAATGTATTTCTGTTGCAGATACGTTCAAATACCAACTTCATTTACTTCGCAGTCATTTATAAATTGTTTCAATGGGATTGTTCAAATTCCTTAGTACTGTTCTCCTGTGTTTGTTCTCAATTGCTAAATAGTATGTAGCGCAAGACAGCGCCACATTATTAGAACAAATCAATTTGAAAATATATATCTTGTACTATCGTAACAATAATTATTGTTTGGTTGGAATTGTAAAGTATACTTGTTTATTGTGTGGCTCCGTAACTAAACCAATTAGCAAACAATATTGAAATCCGGAGATGCTGTTTTTTAACAGCAGAATGTTGGTAGTTGTTTGGACGCTACAGCGACAAACTTGCGACGGAAAAAAGCTCACCATTAATATTTTGTCTTGAAATTGGTCTTTAAATACTAATTTAAGAATATATTTAACAGTAATTCAAATATAAAATTTGAGCATTGCAGTTAAAAGGCAAAAATAAAAGCTGACAATGCTTAAGGTAAGCTATGTATATGGAAAATCTGCATCCCTGAATAAGTCGCTTTAGGGAACAAATAAAGAATGTAGTCTTTCAAATATTAATTGAAGACATTATTCGATCAAACGTTGGAACAGTTTACAATTTGCATGTAAGGCCTTTACTATCTATCACTTTATTTATTTATGCTTTGTGATGGTTCTGTCAGAAGCATAAATTGAACATGTTTACATTGAGCGAAAAGTAATGATACTGAAGATGCCTACGATAAGTATGGCCCAGGTATTGATAATGATGAGTAAATAGATTATGTAGCTAATGCTAAGGTTTGTCTTCAAAAATATGAAAAAAAACATACAAGTATTTAAACACATACTTACTGCTGTTTTCTTACAGAATTTCCCAGTGAACCCACCGGAGCAGAAACACTGGTCACCTCTGCTGGTGTTCACACACGTGGCACCATTCTCACACAGATCAACAGCACACTGAGACCCAGGAATGCACCTGTGTATTATATCGGTAACTTCGTAAAATAAATCAGTATGATATCCACGAAAACCAATATTTCTTATGCATTGTTCGGCGTAGGTTTCTGAGATGGGTTTTAACCTAGATAACTTGCGAAAATTATAGGCAGCTTGGCATTGTCTGTCAATAGAATTCAGCACATGTTAATGTTCCTGCTGTATGTTATGTAAACTTACAACAACAGTTTAATTTGTAAACATATATGCTGTGAAATCTTAATTAAGATAAAGACATGTTAAATACAAAAACATCTAGTAATGAACATGTTTATAAATACATTACACCAACATTTTTTTAGCCTTAAAAAACGAAACTACCAAATCAATTTTAATAACGCTATTCAGGGGTTGGAGTGTAGGTAACCTTGGTATTATCGGCGCGTCACTTGTGCCTAGTACTAGATGTTTTATGGTTGATTCTTAAAAAAAAAGTGGTCAAAAATGATAAAAACAATTTTCAATTTTATTTTCATTTTATCATCGTTTACACACTGCACGTTGACACTGTCGTCCCAACCCGTGAAGGTATTGTAGCTGGCGAGTTTAGAAAGTCTCAAAAAAAAAAGAAAAGAAAGCGTCTATCTATAAATAGCGCGCGACTGTGTATATGCAAACGCATTTAATTTAAGTATTAAGTTAAAGTTAAATTGTGGTCGTGCTGAACGATGTATTAAGACTCATTTATATTGGTCAGTTTTTAATAACTTCTTTAATTAAATACATTTCATTAAGTAAAGTGTGGTGACAGAAGTGTTGTCCTTGAAGTGTTATTTATATTAGTGTGTGTGTTGTCTTTGTGTAGTCTCGTGATTTATTGCTGTGTAGCAATATTTGGAAAGTTGTGCCTTCCCATGAATAAAGGATCACGTGCTACTATACGGTTGATCCCTTGCTCGTGCAGCTGAAGTTTCACTTCGTTCAATTTGTCATTCGTCTAAATGTATTCATGCTATTTAATACACATAGCATCAAAACACAAGTTTCTATACGAATGATGGGTATAATATATTGTTTAACATAACTAGTTCTAAAAACATTGGACTGTTATGAAATAATGTCTTTCTACACTTGCTATTATATTCTGACAATTTATATAGGAAAATGTGTTATGTTTGCTTGATAATGCATGAAACAAATAACCTTAATTAACTTTCAGTCTTTTTCACTTACACAAATATGGGGAGGTATATGATCGCATTATTCACGGTACCGGTTTAATGATTAATGTCATCTCAACTAAACCAAGGGTTATGGTGTTTGAGGTTTCTTTTTAAAAGCTAATGAGAGAAAATGTGGGATCCGATAACACGCAATGTGTCCTACAATTGTATATTAAGGACACAAAATGACATCGGTGTTTATTACAACACCGACTTTCTTTTGAAAGAAATTTCTTGTTTCTGTTATTGAGCAGAAACCATGCTTCTTTGTCTCGTTGTCTTCTATTTTTATTAANCGAAGTGTAAGATATTGAACTATGTATACATATTATGCTTATGCTTTTTGTAAACAACAGTAAATGTTTGTCTGATTATTTGTTTAGCTCTTCATGTATTTGGAGAAAATAAAGTTATATATGCTAATAATATTAATTGGATTCAACTTGTCTTTGAATTAGGTAAATGTTATTTTTTTAAATCAACTTTACTTTTTATGGTAAAATCTCCAAAATAATTTCAATACAATCACAGTTTTGTTTTGGAGAAATTCCTATCTGGAGATTATCCTTCAGTCATTGCCTGTCACTGTATAAAAGTGAAAATGAAATATGAACTGTATGTTGGCAATAGATCAAGATACGGTCTATTGGAAGTGAGGGAAGGACACAATCATACTTGAAGTAACTATGCACAAAAGACATAATTCTTGTGCAGGGTGTACCACATAAATAAAATAAGATGTCATTGATAATAAGTATCGATAACCCAAGTAATAACATATAATAAAGCATGAACAATTACATGTCTCTTGAATTGGTTTGTTTTGGGTCTGAATTATTGTGTCCAGTCATTTTAGTGAAATTGAATGAAACACACCATGTATTAACATTGGTCAATTAATCGGATATCATGGCATTAAAGACGTCATAGAGCCATGGCCTTACCATCCCACACCTGATGACCTGGCAACAACAAGATCAAGAACAACTTAACACCCGAAGAAAAAGATTGTACAGAATTACCGAATCAACTTTTAAAGTATGCTTCGGTTTGTAACAATTGTTTTTCTTGCCCATTTAAGTTCATTTATTATAGGTACATGCACATACTTAAAACAAGTATATAATATTTTAACAATGAAATTCATGGGCAATCATTTGTATGTACATGGCATGTACATGTAAAATACTGGATAAACTAATACACCAGCCTTGGAAATATTGGATCTTTAAATCTCAACTAATTTTGTTCTATTTTTAATAATAGAAAGCTGTGTTTTAACTGTTACACAATCAATTTTATCCTATGATAACACAGACGTTGACAAAATAACAACCCATAGTATACATTTTGCTGTATTTCTACCTTGTTTTTAACACAATGAGCAGTATAATGACCTCAATTTGCTTATCTGCATTACAATTGATTACATCTTATTTTCGTTTAAACACATAACAAAAAACCAGACAATCCAGCTGGAAGATTAACCGCCAGACAGGGCCATTGTGCAGAAGATGTCAAGGAATATATGACCTTCTCGAGAAGAAGTTTAATAACTTACTGTATACCACATCAGCAGAAAATACTTAGCCTTTCTGCTCAATGCCTGTGATATAAGTGGAAGAGTAAGAACGCTGTGCAAAAGAACTATTCCCGTCTATCCTACTTGCAGATGTTACATTCATGCCAACAATATGTGACTAATAACAGCTCATTTTACAGCTAGTTGATGTGACATTTACAATCACGAGCAGTCTATGATATTGTGCTATGACCATGGTAGATTTAAGAGCTAACTGCCTTACTCATATTTATAGAATTTGTTTGAATGTAGAAGACATTTTACCTATACTCATTGTATTATGCAGTTAATTTTAATAATTTATATTCCATTCTACAAAAGCGACTTGAAATAACTGCATGATTTTTTAAATTTTAAAATGGTTACCACGGTAACCACAAAGCTTGTTATGTAACTATTTAAATTAATGATTTATGAATTTATTGTTGTTTTAAGAAAGCAATATGCATCATTAATTGGACGATTAAATGAACAATTAACAAAACAAAGAAAAGTATGTTTGTCTATGTATGTACTTAATTTTGGGATCTGTTTTGAATTCCTTATAAATTTATATTATCATTGAATTACTTTAATATCTCAATTGCTAATAGATTGAAAAAAGCAATTTTTAATTATGTTATGTACGTATTAATGTTTGCAAGGTTAAAAGGACATAAGATTTAATGTTCACGTCTTTTAAATAAATTATTTTAGTTTCTCCTCTTTTAAATAAATTATTTTAGTTTCACCTCTTTTAAATTAAATTTTAAATAAATTATTTGGTTTTCATGTTTACAGCACAAATAAAACATTGAGATACCTTGTAAACAATCACTGCTTATATTTGGAAAAAAGTAGATGCAAACTTTGGAATATAATGGTACAGTTTTAAAGAAATTGTTTGCAGTGTCATTACATTTGTTCACATTAGGTAATTGTAAGTTATCTTATCTGATCCAAATGTTATGCTAACTAATTAAGAGCAAATTTACAAAAGAGTCCATATCTATTGAGATAGACATTTTGACTTTGTATCTGCATTAGATATGGAAGTATTTTTTCCTCATATCAGTTTCTAAACGAAAAAACATTAAAACATGCATTTGTGTCCACAAAATTTCAATCATTTGAATTATTTATGGTGTTTTCATGGTAACCAATATAAATTTTATTATGTTCTCTTGAGTAGTATTAACTATATCATAGTATAAAACCCTATATTATTGATTTATTTATGCACTTGTAAATTTATTAAAAATGTATTTACTTATTTTATTTACATGAACATAAATACAGAAATGTTTATTTTTGTTTTTTAATAGGCATTATTTTTTAATCAGCCGTTTTCACCTTGAATTGAGACATATTGAAAACATCTTAATTGTTCCGTGCTCCATATACATGAAAGCTTCTGAAACTGTGAATATCTCAATTTCGTCCATTCATCCGGTTATGACCTAAAATTTAAGAACAGGCACAATATATACTTGTTTTTTTTTAAAAATAACAGACACGTTTATATTTAGAAATACAAAGAAGTTTATGCGCAATTATTCTCAATGTTAATGTAGTGAAGAGAATTTCATGAGCGATTATTTTTTACCCAATTTGGTTTTTCAAGAATTATGTTGCTGTACAGGTAAAGGAAATCATAAGCTAGAAAAAAGTATACATAGCCTAGCGTGCAATTCGACCAAAACAGTACAATGTCTACCAGGTACACAAATAGAATTACCTTGTCTCCGCAGACGAGTCTCGAAAACAGCTTTTGCCGCACTGACATCCAGAGGAAATGCATGAAACGTTCCGACGAAAAATGCGAAAAAAGTGAATACAAGCAACAGGAGTAAACTGAATTTCAAATCCATTATTTCAACGAGTATTATCACAGAAAGAGTTATTTAAATGTATTCATTTCAAACAACTGATACAATTACATAACGTCTTAAGCTCACACTTTCAATCTAAAAATTACAAACTGGTACAGCGACCTTATTACAACATTTCCTGTAAGCGCACTTAAAAATCCACTTAATTAACTTTCCACATTAGCAGTGAGTATCAAGTGTTTCGTTTTCGACGTTAAGAATTACATACTTTAGTATGTACTTTTGAAAACTTAAAAGAATGGTTAAATAAGAGAAACGTTTTGCAAAGTCAGTATACATGTTTTACATGTTTATATTATATGATATGATGACATATATGATCTCACACTTTAATCTGTGTTAAGTTAAAAAACAATAATGATATAGTGATAACATGAATAAGCTCAAACTTTAATTTGTGTTAAGTAAACCAAAAATTAATGATCAAGTTTTTTTAAACTTTATCACAATTAATGCTTCTAAATTATCTGCGTGCACGAAGATTAAGATGGCATGAAATCTGACGTAGGACACTAGATATTTCTTTTAGTCAATCAAACGCAAAACCTTTTCCACTGCTTACAAACGTCTTTCCGTTCGAAATGATTCCACATTATGTATCGCCGAGGGCCTGGAAGTCTGTGAAATAAACATTGCAGTCAAGCGAACTCCTAAATCAAGCGGTCTTCACGATTAACGGTCAACTTAACAGAGATGTACATAAATTGTTTAAACACCATCAGAGGCAAGTGCTTTCAAATACCAAATTATGTTGGTACTAAATCATTACGAATATTTATAAAATGTCTATCTTATTATGTAGCTTCGCATAGATAAACCATTTAAACTAACATACCACACGGAGGCTTATAACCATGTCAATTCAGTTAAATTTTCGACATAAACCTTTAAAGAATTATGTGGTTTTACGTAGACAACTGTTCATAAGACAATTGCTATTGCGTTTCCCATGTAGATGTTTAACTAATCAAAACCGCATTTGTCCGAGAGTTTCATTTAAGACATTAAAAATCTCTGAAATTGCGCAGTAACCGTGTGATTATATGCTGCAGGTTGCATCCCCAGAACACAATGTTTGTTATTCCTGAAATTGATCGTGTTCATCATTAACAGATGCTGTATTCCTAGACTAACACCTCACTTTTGTTGACAATAAAGTGAAAACCAGTCTACATGACAAACGATATGAATGTAATTTTTCTGTTATCAAATTTCCTTTCATAGTGGTATTATTCTTATAAGATTCATATTACACAATTATTTTGATAAGTTATTGTTTGTTTCTGACTTGAAGATTTGAATGACCGTAATATTAGACTGACTGATATTAGACTAGCAGACACCGAAGGAATTGTTTAAACAAGGCTTAATAAGTTAATATACCATGATCTTCGTTATTATTTCGCCAAATTCTATATTAGCTGTGGATCTTGTTTCTAAATACAATTATTCTTTAAATGGTTATCAACTAATAAGATATCACACCCACACTGTTATAATTTTGTTCGATAACGTGTTCGCAGAGGTAAATATGTTTCTTCAGAAGATGCAATAGCTGAAAATGTTGGATAAAACTTCCTTTTTTGTTGAACTAGATCTATCTCATCTTTGAAAATTTTAGCTGCAGCCATTAGCACCTTTTGTCTGCTCTGAAACTTGAGATCCTGATTTTGCTGATTCATATAAAATTTCAGCTGCAGTTTGTTTAAGCGTAAAAGTGCCCTCTTTTCCAGTTATGGCATAAATTGGTAGCATTTTCCCAAACGTGTCACAAACTTTCTTCTTTAAATGTTTATATGTTCTTTCTCCACATTGCTCTTCCATAATGCGTACAATATCACCAAGGGAAAATACACATCCAACTGTGAATCTATATTATAAAAACAACTATTTTCAAAGCCTGATCCGTATCTATACTTTCTTGTCTACATGCAAACCTTTTACCTGGACTTGCCTCGCATTCTGCAAACCGTTTAGGAATAGCACGGTAAGTTCTGAAATTGACATTACAGTTTTGATAATACAATGCATTAGCTGCTGGTTAGTCAATCACTGATGCAATGCTATTGATTATTTCCTGTGATCAGTCATCATCATCTCTCAGCACATTTGTATTTTATTTTGAAAGTCTATAGCAGGAACGCCATACAAATAAATGCATCTTTGTGCAATGTTTGCATCTTTTCCACAAAACAGACATTTAAATTTATTCTATTCTTCAAAATCAAATGTTGACTCAGAAGTATTATTATTATTTTCATCTTCTTGTTTTACATTTCGTGTATAAATGAATTGTCTACGGCAATGTATGTACTACACACCCTTTACTAACATGAACATTACAGTCTTTTCTTCTTAAACATGCTTGGTTGACACTTATAGCTCCTTGTGCTCCAAGTTTTACAGTGGGTGATCCATCCAAAGACAGGTCGCACATAGCGCAGTCGGGAATCTCCATCTGAAATGAAAATATGTATTAGAAACCCACATGTTTACACGTGTTCCAATATTCAGTGATTTTTGTCGTCAGTTACAGCAATAGTGTTTGCTCATTAAAGGAAAAATTTCTAATAATTACCAAATTCTAATATTGTCTTAATCTTCTTAAGTTTCTCATATTGACATTATGTTTTCAAATGTGGTATTGTACTTGTCGTATACAGTTTTCTACAGGGTTTAAAAAAATTTAAACCACCTAAAATTAAAAAAAAAATCTTTTGTTTTTCCTTTGATTTAGAAATCTATGACTTAAACAACAATGAAAACACACACGGAACAGTGATGTTATTGCCTGTAAATGAAAAATTTACACAAAATGAATAAATAATGCAAAGGAAGAAAAAAATCTTTTTGAAAAAGTATCATCATTTTATATAAATGATGGAACTATGACGCTTCCGTAGTTTTGTTTTGCCGAAAATAATCCGAGTGACGTCATAAGCTTAACCATACATATTTTCTGTAATAAAATACCGTTTACCTCGGATTTAACTATTTAAAATACTATAAATGTTTTCTTTTTATACTATCTGCAATCAAGGATTTTTTTAATTGTTTAAATGTTTATTTGCTCTTTGTTATAAAAATCAATATTGGCGAAAAAGGTCAATGTCATTGAACGTTTATGTGCCATTTTAGAGCACAAAATGTTGATAAAGCATGTACTATAGTGTTAAATAAATAGAAAATGTGTCAAAATAGTACTTACTAGTCTGTTTTTTGACATCCTTCTGTGAATGTCAAAAATAATGTCTCGCAAGATTCGCTCTCAAGTTTAGTTTACATTTGTGGCGCGTGTAAATTGTATCGGAGGTTGAAGAGTACATGTACTCTCTACGGTGTAAAATAAGTGCCATAAATTGTTTGATTTTTACCCGATTTTCAGTAAATATAATCGCTAATATCTCCTTTATCCCAACGTTCTGAAGTTGCATCTTTTTTATAGTTCATAATACATACGTTAGCTGCCAGTTAGAGGCAAACATTTCTTCTTTTGCAATTAGTTCGAGGTATAGTTGTAAATTCACTAGCCGAGTATCGATGTGTTACATTTTTTTTCCATATTAAAGGCATAATGCGCTTACATTGAAAAATAAATTCTCATTCGTTTGAATAGCGAATTATTTCATCATATCAAGTTCTGTTATTCTAAATTATTCCTTTAAACTACTTGCGGTTAAANGCATAATTATCATGTTTAAGGTCAATATGTGCGTCTCATCATTTATTCCGAAACTTTAAAATTAACATTTCTTCAAACATCACGTGATAATGTACGTCCATTAATGAGTGATTTGTTTCTTTCAAAAATTCTTTCATTGAACATCGTAATATAAGTTGAAAATACCTTTTGTATAGTTAACAAGATTGTCAAATACCAATCATCGGAAATAATGTACACCAATATAACAACGTACATTTTTTAACAGTTACTTTATTAGTGTAATTATTTGATATATCTATAAAAAAAAGTGGTAACATAGCTATTTATTAAACGCACTAGAGGGTTAAACCGGTTAGAAAGTATATACGAAAATCAATATGATATAAACGAGCTAATATAACAAAGAATAATAAGCAAGAAAGTATAATTAAAACTATGTACACATTTGCATTTCGAAGAAATGAATGATGCAATTCAAGTACATTATAATCCAAAACTATTAAAAAACTAATTGATTTGTATTAGTGTTCATGTAATATGTAAATCAAAAACAATGTCCATAATGATATAAATGAGCAAATAACTATTATTGTTTTGTTTTGGTAACTTCGTGAGTCGGTGTAAAAACAGGATTGAAAGAATTTTACTGATGCACTTTATTAATACGAATGTATAATACTAAGTTTGTATCGACGAATGTTGGACAAATTAGCAAAACATTTTGTAATTCAAGCACAGTAAATCAATGTTCTTATTCACAGGAATTATAACGTACACAAGGTAATCAATCAACTTGCAGACCACGAGTGTATTGTATATGTTGAACATGAATTCAGTCGTCAAGTTCAATGAAGGCAAGGTCGACTGCCTCATCGGTGAATTTGGCAATGCCGTTGATCCAGTTGTAGAATTTGCCCGCGTTGGTAAAATAGGAGTAGTGGTCAGGGGCGTCACACTGAAACCCATAGGAGACAATCCCCGCGAGCACCCATTGAAACATGCCTGTTAATTCCATCATGAAACCACCGCCACTGTCGCCCTTGCAAACGTCACCAACTCGACGTTTCTGAAGTATAAGCACAATATAAAAGTGGTATGCAATTTATGATGACTTAATAAAGCAAGAATATCAGTGAAACGCATAAATGTGCCCTGATAATGCGCTTTGTCAATGTATGGGCTTATTGAAAGCATGGTCCATGATGGAAAAACAAACAATGAAACAATTTCTCTATGAAAGATCAATGGACCAGAACAACCTTAGTATATTTACAATAACTCTGTGTAGGAAAGCTGGCTTATAAATGTAATTAATTTCGACCAACAAGTTTCAGAGTTTTTCTAAAGCAACGAATTTCTTCTAATTTTAATCCAAAAAAATAGCTCCACAAAAGTCGTTTGATTAGAGCGACCTTACAGTATGTGCTTCTCCACACTGAACGAGCACTGTTTACAGTTTTATCAATAGAGATCTTTATGTACTGATTTTCGAGCAGGAACAAAAAGTGATTTAAACATTAAAACAAAGACCCTGCACCATGTCCTATTGGAAAGTAAATAGCAATTACTTTCTTAAAAAATCAATCTTTCGGAAAATATGCACATGCTCACCCTAAACAGATACTACATATAGAAATGCCTCACATTTTAATAATTGTTTTTTTAGAACTCGCACGGAAACGAACATTTTATTAGAAAATGTAATATTTTAAGATTAATAACTCCCTAAACTCCCCTGTAAACTACGCACAAAGGGGCGGTTATATGCTACCGTCCCGTAAAGGAAGCAAAAAACAATCATCTAGATAAATGTTACATGAACATAAGTTACCAATTAAATAACACTATCACTAACCTTTTGGCCTCCACAAAAAATGTTCTCTGTAAGGATGTAGGTTTTGTTTTTTGCAGTTTCCAAATCTTCCTCACATGTCTCTCTGTCCATGTACGGCAGAACAATATGCTATAAAATATATTAAACAATGATCATTAACAAACCACAGTAAGTACTAAATGTCAGTTATGCCTCGATTATATAATTTTACTGTACATGTACTCTGCAATCCCTCTTGAATGCCTCAATGATTGCATAAAGGCAATAAATCAAAATATGAGAGCACTGAAGTCTTAAGTTGATACCTTTCATAGATTGTGAGATAAGCCACAGACAAAAATACAAAATAATAATATAAAAAGAACAATAATGCAACCGTAATGGATTTTGTGCGATGCACTTCCTCGCAATGAGATTTGCCCGAGACAAAAATTCTGACCGCTAAACGGACAAACTGATTCTAGTATATCAATCATATCACTAATTTATTTGAGCGGTCAGGGATGTATAATAAATTGGTATATGGAGGAAAGAGTGTTCATGTTACTAGCCCATGGAACCTTGGCCTTTTATATGTTGACCTAAAAGCCGAGTGTCGTCTTCCATTTCTACAGTGTAACCTGTGCGGATAAAATCTTTGACTAGAAACATGCCGCTGTGACTTTGACCTTTGACTCGATGACTTCAAAACCAATAGGCATATTCCCCCCCCCCGAACAACTACCATACTAATTTAGATGATCATAAACCAGAGCGTTCTCAATCATATCAATGTGCATAATCGAAGGTCACCATGTTCTCCAGAGACCGTCGGGAAAAATCATATTGATTATCTACCAAANTAAGCAATAAAAGAGAGTATGTTTCAATTTAATTACCACTAAACTGCTTAATGGTTCGATGCAAACCAGAGCAAATATAATTATAACTTTTTGAGGCAGAATGAAATTAAACTAAACAACTATCAACTATATCTTGTATTTGATTAAAAAGCTTTCGGGACAAAGAATCATATAGTCGAATATCAACATCAACGGCATACAATCTGAGGAATATCATAATTGTTGCAAAGGCAAAATGACATTGCTTAGTTGAGTTTGTTAAATTTAAGGTATATAAATAACATATCCTAAATTGTTTGGTGAAGATTCGATGAAAACTGTACGACTTAGAAAGTGGAGGCAGTCTTCCCATTCATCCAAAGCCCAATTAGCCATTGCTGTTCCAATAATATATCCCGTCAAGAGACGGGCGTATACAAACCATACTCTAAACGTATTCACTTAATATGTATTCCAAATTATTTTTATGCTGAGGACATACAAACTATCTTCATTGCACTAACATACATCTATATTGAAAGCTTATAGTACCAACCGGTCGCAGATTACTCCCGCTGCCCGCAGCACAACAGCAGGTGTTCCCATAATACGCCAACATTTTTAAACAGCTTTTTAATAAGAAAAATGATATTTTAAAATTGATCCTGTTCATTTTAATTTGTTTTCAATTATAGTATACATGTTTGTATGTGTTTCTTACATCTTTTCGAAGCCCTGGAGAATACAGACTGCATGCTCTTTGCACCCGCAATCTAAAATATCAAAAAAGTGAACTTCAACTATTGAACATTAATATTTGTTTAAAACCCTTAGCTGAGGTTAAAATCCAAGTTAATTTGATTTGATTTATATAAACCGTTTATTTAAACATAATGTGTAAGTACAATTACCAGAGATTCTTATAATAATTTTTTCATAACAGAATTATACAAACTGACAAAAGTGTGCAAATGTATTTTGACTCAGACCACACTTTCTACTGTATTGTCTTATTTTTCACGTATTTAACATGTATTTCTGTCAACAAATGTAAAGGGGCGTGTAACGCGAAATGTGTTTTCCGCAAATGTACTGAACTACAAGCATCCCAGTGAGTGAATTAGTAATTTATGAATTAGCGAGACAGTTGTGAGTGAAGGTGTGAAAAAACTAATATTTGAACATGAGACTTGAGTAAGTGAGTGAGTTATGAGTATATAAGTAAGGAGTGAGTGAGTGATTGAGCAACATGCAGTTACAGGTAAAGGGGAATGTCGACACAGCATAATGCGAAAATTAAAGAAATGGATTGATTTTGAAGTCAACATGTAAAAGTAACACGGGCTTTCAACATGAATTATGCTACTTGTAAACGCGCACATACACAATGAAATAAATACCGTTATCTCCTTCGAAGAATGATGTCGGTGGATGTGTTGTCGGTTCTTCCGTGCAGGTTAACACGGAGTATGTAAGATAGAAACGGACGGCCTTGTTGCTCCCATCGTTATGATACTCAATAAAGAGTTGCTTAGCACATACCGACTTCTTCCGTAAAAGCTCACCACTAGAGATATTCCAAAGATGCTCGCCATCTGTGCGTAACGTCATTAAATAAAAGTGAATGTTGTATAACCGAAACTTTTCAGGTAATAAACAAATCAAAACGCTCACTATAAACGTTAAGTCATGATGCAAACGAACAGACCACTATTGCAAAAAAAGACAAACAATACATATGAAAAAATGTAGCAACTTACTATCTAACTATTTTTTCTGTTAAACGTGTAAAGAAATGAACTGTACAGCTTACGTGTGCTTACACCGTCACGAATCGCAATACGTTTTTCATCACTCGTATTGGAGCCAAAATGAATAAATTGCAGTGTTATTTGAACCATTAAACCTTCGGGCGCCTGCAGAGAAAGGTATTGAGCATACGTTTTAACGAATGAGTAAT